>OY720442.1:16682140-16795928 GCA_963082915.1 Dolichopus griseipennis
AACTGCCCGCATTTTATCGAAAAGTTTTAATGCAAAATAAATCTAAAGCAAAAGATTTAAGGGATGATAAGTTTTTAATAATAAGAGATTTAATTTAAAATAAATTTGAAAAAATGTACACGCAAAGTTAATTTTAATCGTTTGATCAAAAATCTATACATATAAATATTCGAATCAATATATAAAATAATATAAGTTACTAATAACTACATATATACGGATTGCTACTTTTCGTTTATAATTTTCAATAAAAAGTGAATACAAAATGAAATTGTAGAAGGTATATTAGTGGAATCGTAATATCTTAATACTTTGTTAGTTAAGTAGAAATTGAGGAGGACCACGAAAATCAGTTTAATTTTTGTAACTGTTATCCCTATAAAACTTGTATAAAATTTTAAGGATACTAATTTATATATCATTTGACAGCTAAACACATCAATTACTATTTAAAGTTTTTAAGTCCTTTTTACTGAACGAATAAAAGAAGATGTTATCGATTATAAAAGTAATATTTTAAAAACTTTTAAATAACTCTGAAATCTTGTAATTTATTTTAGAAGTTTTATTAAAATACTTAAAGATTACAAAAATCAACAATTTATAATTATTTCTTTCCGAAAATCAAAAAAAAATTTAACTCCAATAATAGCTACTTTTATAATAGTGATTACTCACTAGTTACTGTAGAGCACTGATCTAAAACCGAGTTGTTCATTTGAACGAAAGTACAAAACTAATAACTTTGTCAATAAGTAAATTCTAATAGGAAACATACTGTAATGATATCATCTTTCATTTGATTTAATACAAATGATAAAATCAGAGTTGTAAAATTCGAGTACCTGAACAATTACCAGTACCATGAATACTTAATAATTATTACTTGATATTTACTTTAAAAAAAATTTTTTTTAATGGTTCTTTGATAATTAAATTTAAAAGTACTAAATAGTTCCCGTAAAGTAATTAAATTTGGATTTCAGTTACTTTTTTAATTATTTCTGAAATTTAATTACTTTTGTAATTATTTTTGAAATTTAATTACTTTTGTAAATATTTTTGAAATTTTAGTATTTTTGTAATTATTTTTGATACTTAAATTAATTTTGTAATTATTTTGGAAATTTAATTAGTACAAAATAATTAAATACCAAAAAGTACTAAATTACATATTATAAGAATTACAAGTAGGTACTTGCTTTTGGATATAAATCAAGCTATTTAAATAAATTTCGATTGATTGATTTACTTGCTTAATTTTATTTTTTATATTATGAATTACTTGATATTTTCAAAAATACTTATGATAATATATGTAATTCTTATGATAATTTAGTATTTTTTCGTATTTAATTCATAATTTATTTTAATGGTAATTATAAGGTAATCATTACCAAGTAGTAGTACTTAACGCGGAACTTTAATACCATTTCAATCATAACACCATGCGGGTGTCGGAAAAATTCAAATTATATTAGTGCATATTGTTTAAAAAAAAGAGAATATTAAGTATGAATAAAAAATACATTGTTGCCAGACTCAACAATTACCAATTACTTATTATGATAATAGTTTCATAACATAAGAATGAATAAAATTAAATTCTTGAATTCTTGTGTACCTAGATTATTAATTCAGAAATTATAACATTAGCTATAAAGTAAAGATATTTAATTTTTTTTTTTTGGAAAATAATCTTTTTACATCAGCAAGTAAAGAATTTAAGTAAAACCATCATATTAGTATTCAAAAATTTTTTTGGAATAAATAAGTAATCATTTTTAGATATGAAAAAATTTTATAAAAATTTTCATGAATTATTACATACAAGTACTTATGTTTAAATAAGTTTTAAACTTTATTTACACACACACACCCACATAATGCACATAATATATTTTTAAGATGTGTACAGAGTTAATTGTAATATATATATATATATATAAAATATATATGTACATATATATACATGTCCTTGTTAATGTAAAAATTTGAAGATAAATGGTGTCAACTTATGTATTATGAAGAAATTTACATTCCATTTGTGCAATTCAGCATTACTATCATAACGGTAATTTACAGTATTGCATATTTTTATATCTTAATGTTAATGATATATACTTTTTGTTATATTTGTTATATATGTATATACATATACATATGTAGTGAGTATATATTAATTATACTTAAATATAGTATCTCGGTTTTAAAAAATTTATAAATCGGAAGATTAACGAAGGAAAGATTTAATTATTTCACCAAATCTGTATGTTATATAATATAATGTACAATAAAATATACAATACATTATATACCATACTATATAGTTGTATTATATAATACTGTAAAAATAATTTAAATGTAATCTTAAAGGATAAAATTTTACAAAAATATGAATGTCATTTTTGTTTTTGGAAAATCTTTTTTTTTTCAAAATAAAGTTTTAATAACTCTTTTGAAATTTAATTATAAGTCATTAGGGATGTACATTTATGGAATCATATTTATGTATCTATAGATATAAATCTATCTTTTTTGGATGTAATAAAATTTAAAAATTTTTTTTTTTTATCCAAAAACTGAATATTAAAAAAATTACAAAGTTGTAATCGTATAGCAAAATATCAATGAAAAATTCTAAAATACCATAGGATAATTTAAAGTATCTATGAAGTATCTAATAATAGTGTAGATAAAATTTTGTATTAATTTGTTATATTTTCCGTCTCATTTTTGCTTTTTGTTAGAATATACAGCACATATAGAATTTAGGAAATCTTGATTTAACTTTGTAATTAAGGTTTTATAAGATATTTGTTTTAATAACTGTAGAATTCAAAATTCATCAACCACATCTATCCTTATATATATATATATATATATATATATAATATACTTTTAATTAAGAATTGGGTATTTTAACACTTGCTACAATACTTAATATTTAAAATTATAAGACTTTTCTCAGTGTCATCGAGTGTCATTTCTAAATTGCAGCCTGGGCTCGTGTTCTGTTGAAGAGATAGCCGTGTTTGTCAAAGGTTGGCTTTTTTTCATCTCAACCTAGTGGTTTTAACTCATAAGGGCCTCTTGATGTTAATTATGCCTCTGCTGATCTTCTAGTCTGAAAAATAAAAGCTTCGTGAAATGGTCTATTTCCTCCCAGTTTTCTTCTCATTTTCCTGGTTGAACTTTCTCAATGAATTAAAATTACAGTTCAGTGAGGCCGGCCCCTATTTTACTATGCAGCATAATTGAACGTTGATCTAAGCGCTTAACACACTATTTCCTCGATAGGTCTGGGCTTTGAAATAAGTAATTTCAAAGTTTTGGAATTGAAGTAAAATTTTATTTAAGAAAAATTTTAAACAAATTCAAAAATCTTTCATTTAATATTTCCTTCTTTGAAGTGAACTTTGAAAATTTAATATCAAAAATTTGACTAATGAACAGACATGGGGACATGGACATATGATATTTTTCTATATATTTTATACTTGAAACTTGTATAATATGCATTTTTCTTTTTATAAATGCAAAGATGATAAAAAAAAACTATAGATAAGTACTTAATTATATAAAAGTTTACTAAATATTGGTTTCCATTTTATGGTGAGAATGTTGAATAATTAAGGTTTTCTATTAAAAAAACTATTTTAAAAACACTTATATGTACATTAACTTATAAGATAAAATTTAAAACAAAAAAATTAATTAAAATATTAAAGTGTTTTAAGGTATAAAATATTAAAATTAAACTTTTTTAATTTGAAAAAAAAAAGGAAATTTAAAATTTTTACAAATATATTGATAAGATTTCAAATGTTCTTTCCAATTTAAAAATTTAATTAAAAATAATTTAAATTTAATACAAAATTCTTAATTATATTAATAAATTTTGCCAATTCTCTGGTGAAGATTAAGAAGTGCAAGGAACCGCAAAATGGAAATTGAAGAATGATTTAAATTTAAAAAAAAAATAAATCTTAAATTATATTATACAATATAATTGTATAAATTTTTATAATATTAGACAAGTACATTATGTAATATATTTATCAAAATCTTAATTTGTGGTTGAAAATATAGAAATATGATGTGGTTATAAAATTGGGAGATTTAAATTTTGAAATATTTAATTAAATTTTTGAAAGTTGGTTAAATAATAAGTGACATACCAGCTTAAAATAAAAATTTTGAATTAATTTATTTAAATTTGTCAGAAAATTTTTTGAATTAATCATAAATCATACTTAAATTTTGACAATCGAATTAAATTCGATATTGACATTGCCGTTCTGGAGACTCTCCGAAATATCAAACTAATAATTTTAAGAAACATAATATACATAATATATACAGCCAATTACTCTGCACGTAACTGTAATGGAGGAACAACTCTTCCAATTTTGACATTTCAAAATGCTCCAGATAGGTTGTCGATTTTGAGTAAAATTCTAGTGTTAGCCAAAGTACAGTATACAAATTTTTTAATTTTGAATCATTACTTTTACAAAAACGTAATCTGTCTTGAAGACAAGTAACTTATAAATTTTGAACAGCAACGTGTCACATGACCCTTGGCGATTATGCCCTTGGGTAATATGTCCCACCAGAGATGAGAAATATAGCCCAAATTCAATCATAATGTCCTTAAATAAGTGGGAAATATCATCCAAATAAATTTTTATTAGTTTTTGATCTTATGTCCCACTAAAATGGGACAGAAAACCATAATTTAGGATCACATGGCACTTCGCCATTTATTATAATACTTATTATAATACAAGAGTATTTACGTTTTAAAAATGCATTATGAATATTGTATATATTGTTTAATAACTGAATTTCTAAACTTTTGTAATTTGTTGTGCATAAACTCACTAACATATACTTAATTTTTAACACACGTACATAACAGATTTTATAGGTGTATAAACTAACCTCTCCCACATAATTAAATAATTGGAAAGGTTGTTAAACATTTGTATGCATACATTTTTGCGGTAATATGCTTTCATTGAATTATTTCTTTATAATTAAAGAAAGTACTTGAAATTAGGCAACGCGTTACTGAATGTGTTAGTATTATATACTTGTATATGAAGCATTATTTATTGCATTTTTTTATTTAAAACTAATTTAAAATTTATTTAAATTTCAAAATACTTTAATTACACTTAAATAACACAAAACCAATTAAGATAAGATATAAATATGTGGTTGAAATCTGGTGTTTGGTAGGTATTGCTATTGCACCAAAAAATTAACCTTTAACATGTTTTTTTTTTTATTATGTCCATTCGTGTGGCTGTCTGTCTAGCGAAAACGGATTAGCCAAATGTTTTCAAATATCATGTATAAGATTTTGATGTTAATATTTTGAATTAATTTTTATGTATATGTATTGGAACCTTTAAAAAATCTTGTTGAATATTATTAACACAATAAAGAGCTTTTCTATCTTAAATTAATAAACACCCTTAGATAAAATTATGCATATTAAAAAAAAAATAATACTTAATTATTAAACGTTAATTGTTTTGATAAAAATTAATACGCATGTAATACCTAGTAAAATATGTTTGAAAGATGTTTCACAATATGATTTTCCTGTAAGAGCCGTTTATTCTGCGGTCGGCACAACATATTTTTTTTATTTTTAAACAATGTTAAAAAATCTGATAATTTAGATTGATTAAATATTTTGAAGTGGTCAATTATAATTAATGAATTCAATTATATTTTGTACAATGTACATACATATTATATATGTTCAAATAACGTGACAATAATTTATTATATTATATATTTACAGATCATATATTATTAAATTTTTATTAAAAGAATTTTAAATTAATTTAATTAAACTTTTATTTGTTTATATAATATTATAATTATTTATTTGTAGTACCAGACAATTATTTATATATATGTTCAGAAAATGAGGAAATTCAATTAAATGTGTTTTGTTAGATGTGTTCAATTCTAAAAAATATTAAATAATATTAGTGTTTTTTTGGATGTGTTTTATTTTAGAAAATAAAATATCATATATTATCATAAGCAGACCACAAAATATTTTATTTATTTAAAAAAAAAAAAACAAAAACAAAAAAAAATAAGAAATAAAAAAAATATGAATTTTTTTTTTGAATTGAAATTATTTTAAATGTTTATGAATTAGTTAATTTCAGTTTTTAAAAGTCACAGTACATTTTCTGGAAATTTTATATAAATAGTAGAACATTTTGATATTAAAAATTAAGACTATATGCTTCACAGGAACACTTCTGTAGTAAAGTAAAGTAAGTCTTCATTATTTTCAGTGAAAATCTGAAATAACGGCAAAGGCAAAACTTACGCTTTGTTGCGTTGCTTGATTTGCTTCGAAAAGCAAATAAACCAAGCAATGTAATCAATGCTATGCAAGTTTCACTCGTCCTTGAGATAAAGCCAAATGAAATGCACAATAGAAATCCAACAAAATATATTTTTTTTTAACTTAATTAAGTATAATAAAAAAAAACCAAAATTAAAATTTATAATTTGATAATGCAAAATTCAATTCAAAACTCAACATTTATTGAATACAATTTTATGCCCATATAAAAAGGTACATGATTAATATTATATAATAGGTACCTATAATATTTAAATACAATTTAAAATCTATATTAAAAATTAACTCAGAGTTTATATAATATATGGTTATCAAAAAAATTTTTATAATATTTGAAAAATTTTATTTAATATTTAATTATTTATAAGAATTTCTAAAGTTTTTCAAGTAAATTTTTAAAAAGCTTATGACAACTTAACATATTTTATGTTCTAAAGTTTATAAAATGTACATTATTATACTCATGTAATACTTGACTACTAATCTGTCTGTTTGTGTTGTTTTTTTAAGACTCTTTAAATGTTTATTTTGTATCGCAGAAGAACAACAACCAAATGTTTGTTTGTTTATTAACTTGCATTTTTTAACATAAACTTATCATGAATTCAAATATGAAAATCTTTTAGTATATTAACTTGTAAAAGGGATGAAAATACTTATACTTATACTTTTCAGCTAAAAATATAAGTATTATATTTTTTGATATTTTACTTATATAGCTATTATAAATAAAAATTTTAAATGACAAGTTAATATATACATGCTGTAATTGAATTAATATGTTTATTTTTTTTTATTTATATGTAAAATAAATCTTAACTTTTTATGCTGTTTTTGATGGAAGTAAATCAGTTTTTCTTATTAAGTTTTCATATTCATAATAATATAAGTATTTAAGTAATTCTATATAATATCTTAATATGGTAACCTGAATTAAAGCCCTTCGAAATAAAGCCCCCGAGGTAATTTTTCCCGTTTAATGAGAAATAGCGCTCTGGGATCTTATTTCTCATAGTAGTTGAGAAATAAAGCGCCGGAGTTTTATTTCTCTTTTGAGTTGAGCTATGATTTCTCTGAGAAATAAGGCTCTTGGGTGTTGTTTCTCTTTCAATTGAATATTATACTTTTTGAGAAATAAAGCCCCGAGCTATTATTTCTTATTAAATATGTAATAAAATCCATTTTTGTAATATTCCAACCTGAAAAAAAATTTAAAAATATAAACTTATATATTTGTAAAATGTTAGATATGAAACAATATGTATTTAATATTTATATATTTGTCTATGCGAGATTCTATATAAGGAAGCATATTTAAGTTCGTTAAAAAATCAAAATTGACGCTTTTTCCAGAGTATTAATCAATTAATGTATGCAAGATTTTGGTTACAAAATCAGGTTTATATGTAAAATTATTATTTGTTTTTTAACATTGAAAAAGAGAATACCCCTGATTCTCATTCCAACTTCAAAATGTGTGCTAATTATTTCAGTTCAAGAAAATATGTATATATTCGTACTCGTCAGTGATGTTATATAATAAAAATTAACTTTTTACTAAAAATATATGAAACCATTGTGTTTTTTTAGTTTGCTGGTTCAATTGAAATGAGAAATAATACCGCGGGGCTTTTTTTCTCATAGAAGTCGTAGTTCAATTTAAAAGATAAATAAAACCCTGGGATTTATTTGCCGTATTCTGGGGGCTTCATATTTCAAGTACTATGAGAAATATGACCTTAGGGCGTTATTTCTTATGAAATTGTAGAAAGCATTATGGGGGCTTTATTTCGCAGGGCTTTAATTCAGGTCACCTCTTAATATACTTAATATATATATATATACATAATATAATTTTTACATACAAAAAATAAATATATTTTTCTTTCAACATGCATTTTATTTACTTAAATCCTTCTGGGTAACGCAAAAAAATATTATTAAAATATCTGCTGATGCACAAATCTGCCATGTATAGAAAATTATAATACTAAAAACATTTAATGACATCTTGATATTAAAATTACTACAAAAACAGATTCTTCAAATTTTTTTAAAGATTTTTTTAGAGTGGTTTGTCTATTCTGCGACATCACTCAAATGAAAGATTCATATTACTATAGCAGATTTTATATACTAAAATACTAAAGATACACTTTATATGTAGTGAAATCTTTTGTTAAACGTTCTGAAGATTTTTTTTCAATTCCGAACATAAATTTTGTATTCAACACATTAAATTTAATGTCTTGATACGACATATTCAATTAAATAAACACATTAGTTTGTGCTTTTTTTTTTTGTTTTATATAATTTAAATTTTCTGGAGGCTTAAATTCACATAATATAAAATTGATTAAAACCAACTAAGTATTGAAAGGTTGTAACCTGTTGCAAAAGAATGTCGAGAATTTTCCTAATGGTAAATTTACGAAGCTTCTTCTAAAATATTTTACATATCTACAATTAAATTGTATACCAAAGTTTATGTAGATCGAATTTTCTGTAGAGTTACACTCTAGTGTAAGCACGTTTGATAACTTTTGAATCCGTAGAGCTCTACCAATTTTATTCTTCGGATATAGTTCGCTTAAAAGACAGAAGACATATGTTTTCTGCGAAGTCTAAGTCTTCTAGATATTTGTCAAACGACCAATAAATGGCTCTTTCAAATCAGCTGGCTTTTCTTAGGATAAGGTCTAGTACGATACTAAAAAGTGTAGGCATCCTTGCTTTCCTCCTACTTTAGTTGTAAATGATTCACTGATATTCCCATTGTGTAAAACTGAAAGTTCCACGTTGTCATACATGTTCTTAATTATGCTAATTATTTTCCTTAGAACATTCCTATTCTCCAGAGTTCTCAATATAGCATTTGTGTTAATGAAGTCGAAGACCTTCTTGAAGTCAACAAAAGTTAGAAAAAGAAGTGATCTCCACTCTTGTGTTTGTTTAATAATTATTTGCTGGGTGTTAGCTTGATCCGAACAGGTTTTGTTTGGACAGAATCCTGCTTGTTCGTACCTGAGTATAGTTTGCTTGGCGTCTTGGAGTCGATTTTCTATTATTCCGGTTAATATATTATAAATGGTGTTCAGTAATGTGATATATCTCTAATTGCTGCCTTCCGATAGATCGACTTTTTTAGGAGTTTTACTTTTCATCCATTCTTTCGTATATAGTTCGCTTTGAAGGCATATTAACCTAAGCTACAACAAGGATTAACTAATAAGAATTATAAAACATTTACTAGTATGTATATAATATAAATTATGTTGTAAGCAGATGAAGTTCTATAAATAAATGCAAAATATTTAAATTTTCTAAAGCAACATTAATTACTTATATTACTAAATATACTAAATGGTATTTTGCCTCCGCCACTTAATCACAAAAACCATTTTTTTTAAGAAAGTATATATTTATATATGCATTTATATCTAGCAGGTATATATGTCATATAAATAGTATACAAATAGATACTTTGGAAAAGTCTGATGATGACGTGTATGGGTAAATTATATTCATTATTTTAATATTATATAAAATAGTTTTTTTTTTTAATATTAAAATTTATTGCACAGAATATTGTTCAGGAAAGGTTTCAATTTAAATCTTTTTTAATTCAAATATCTTATTTATTTTCTAATGAGATAGTAAATTATTATTAAATTACATTTATATTCTTAAGAGATGTTTTAAAACGCGATTCATTGAAATAAGAAAAATATTTGCATATGCTATTATTTAAAATTTATTCCCTAAGATTACAAAAATAAATACGACATCTAAAGTTTGTATACCTAAAGTACACCAATTATATACATGACATAATTTCATTTATTTCTTTATATTTATATGGATATTTTATATTGCTAATTTAATTTAAGTACAATACATGAATTTATTTTTTTTTAATTGTATTATCTAAATTGTAATTAATCATGTAATTAATTAAAAGTAACTTGATTATTTGTCTTTTTCTGGTATAGACATATCATATTTTAAATTTACTCCGTTAATATTGCCCGGATGAAAATCTATAACCTTGCATGTAGCCCTTCTATTATCGTGATATAATAGAGGGACATGGTTTTGGTTTTGGATGTAACCTTTTTGATATAAAAAGATAAAATGCTCAGGGGCAATGAAACCTGTGAGAAAAGTCTTTTTAATGTACTCTTCATTGTGGTAGAATATATGAGATATGAAACCATTTTCTGGTGTATTTTGTGCTCTATCATAGTGATTTTGAACTAGTTTTATTATAAAATTATCGATTCTTATGATATGGGCTTCCTTGTACAAATATTTGTTTGAATAATAATATTTGTAGTCGGAATCGGGTTTTCTATTAATATTAGTACTTACTCTTAAGCACTTTCTTTCAAATTTACGTAATGTTTCCATTAAACTTGCACTAATGTTGTACCATATTGGTGCACCATATACAAGTGTTTGCCTGATTAGTGTTTGATAACAAATTATTTTAACTCTTTTACTAATGTTTGTATTGTAAAACAGTTTTTTGGCTGCCATAAAGGCTTTGTTACTATTTGATATATTATGCTTTGTGTGATTAATATAGTGTAAATTTCTATGTAATTGGACTCCCAAATATTTAACTACTTTTTTATTTGTTAATAGAGATCGATCTGGTGATCTTATTGAAAATGTTTTCCAATTTTTTCTTATATTATTACTGGTTTTATCTACGGTGTTACGGAATAGTATCGTTTCACATTTATTATAGTTTATTTTAAGTTTCCAAACTTTAGCATAATCAACTATAATATTAAACATTTTTTGAACTTTAGTTTTGATTTGCTCGACGGTTTTATTTGCATCGTATATAATAATGTCATCTGCAAAAGCTAATGAATAATTATTACCCTTTATCTGTTCTAGTAATTTAAGTAATTCAGCAATATAAATTGAATAAATAAGTATTTGTACTTGAATACTTAAATGTTTGCATACTTTTAGGTGTTAGGTTATTATTAACACTATTAATAGTATAAAATTAATTAGGTACGTCATAGCTTAAATAGAATATAATAAAACAAGTATTTGAATGGTTTATTATATAGTGTTACGTATATGTTATATATTATTATTTAATTAAATAAGATAATTTAATATATTTTTGAAAAATTAAAAATGTTGAAAATTAAGTTTTATTATGACATTTATTTTTTAAAATGTATCAAAAAGTTTTAATTAGATGGCTAATTAAATTAGATGCGTTTGATGACTAATTATAGATTATTAAAAAATATGCGTTTATTCTGCTAATTAAATTAATTAGATATAAATACTTTTAAATAAAAGATTTAATTATTTTTATTTTTGTGGTATATTATACTAATTTAATTATTTTATTATTTTCAAAACAACTTAATATGCGTACTAAATAATATAGTTCATAAAATTCAATGTAATTAAAAGTTTTACTCAAAATTATAGCTGAAAATATATAATGTATTTTAGTTAAACTATCTAATTAATTAAATCACACTTTTAGTTTTTGTTTTTTATTAGTTATCTAAAAAAAACTAACTATTTATACAATTTTATGTTTTGTTTTGATTTTTTAATATTTTGTTATACTAATTAAAGTATAAAAAAACATATTTATATTTTATCATTTACGTGTTTTTCAGATATAAATTTATACAGCCCTACATAGATAATCAAAAAAAAAATCTAATTACTTACTAATTGACTAATAATTACTGACAACAAACAATAATAAACAATCCAATTTCTCTGTATCGGTAATTACCTATATTTTTAAGTATTTTTTTTAATACAAATTAATTATATTAATTATTTAATTTAATTCTGCTTAATAATAGTAGGTATTATCTGTAATTAAAAATTAAATAAAATAATTACAATATAAAATTACAATTAAATTGATCCTAAGTAAATAAAGTGTATTACTTTGTAAATTGAATTCATATACAAGACTAACCTTTTTAAAAAGTAATCAATTCTTTTATTAAATTACACCTACATGTACTTATTGAATAATACAAATATATATATTTTTTCCTATAGATTTTATTCTATGTTATAAAGCAACAATACATAAGTACTTTATAGTGAAAACATGTATTAATATGTGTATATAAAAATAAAATAAATAAATCAATTAACAATGTCATGTAGTCACCATAAAATTTAATTGAAATAAAAGAATTTTGTTAAGGACTTAGTAATTCATTTACTAGTCATATAACTGTACCTAACATTTTATTTACAATTAAAAGTAATAAGGTGTATCTAGTATTTTATAAATTATATATCTATTGTGAATAGTGTTACACTGTGTTTATTATTGTGAATAGTAAATTTACTCGTGATATTTTTAACAAAGTTTCAAAAAATAGTGATTTATTTTGTCTTTAAATCATTTAGATAATGAATTGATTTTAAATTGTTTTCCAATATTTTTAAATGTCATTTTCTGTGGATGACATTCATAACATTTATATAGTGTTCAATTAATTTACAACAATTAAAAAACATATTAAATTTTATTTGTTGTTAATTGTATACTTAATTATTAAGAGAAATTCATGTCAAAACATGTATTTAAATTTTGTAATATGATTATTTTAAGAGTATTAGAAATGTTTTTTAAAATAATTTTTTATAATCAGGGATCCGAAAATGATATTGGATCAAAATTTAATTGTTCTTTAACATATTGGTCTAACTTCAAGCTATGGTCCCATGAGGCTCAGAAGTTGGGCCAAATTGATTTAAAAAACCTATTCCTAGTAATTCCCGGACCCATTCCTGGACCTATTCCCGGATCTCTAGTAATAATATAAAAGTTGGCAGATCTTGATCAGTTTAGGTAATGTATTTTAATTAATTTGGTTTTAAACATATTTATGAATTTAACTGTTGACATGCCCGTGTTCTTAAAAACTTCTACTTATTTTAGAAGAATATAGATAGATAGAAATATTTCCAACGTAAAACTTTATACTTTTTTAAGATAGAGGTATAAAGTTAAATGTTGGAAATATATTTATCCTATAAAAGAATATATACATGTATAAGTAAACATTCATTCGAAATTTGTATATACTTCGTTCGAGATCTATAAGAGTTCAACTAAAATTTGGTAATTTCTAATATTTTGAACTTGAACACGTCTTTTCAAAACTTCTCAGCGTAATTTTAAAAATGCCCGAGAAAGTGACTGAATGACAGTCGGTTTAATATCTATTGTTATTATGTCACTTTTTGATAGCACCTTAAAGTAAAAGTGATATAAAGACAATTGACATTGTAATTGCTTGCAACTATTTAAAACTACCAAAACTGCATCTTTTGCTATATATGTCATATTAATTCATTTATTTTTTCAGAGATTTTTAACGTGCCATATTAAATAAAAATCGAGCCAGTCTTCCAATAACATTTTTTCATACTTTGTACTATCAAATTGCAAAGAAATGAACAAAGCTAATTGATATTAACACATTACAAAAACCCTTTAAGAACAACTTATTATTTTTTTCTCGAATTATGTGATTGTCATTAAATAATCGTAAATTCCTGAAATAAATTGATCTTATCATAAATTTAATTTTAATTGACGTATATATATCTTGGAAAAATAAAATATACGATAAAATTAATTAAGATAATCGAAAATTCATGCTCTATGTGTAAAATACTGGGCAAATGTTTTATTAAATTTTATAGTACAAAAAAAAAAAATAAATGTAATTTATATTTAATTTTATATATTTTTTATTTCTTCTTTACTATTTCCTATTGGAAAAATTTAATTAAGTATTTTCATTGAATTGTGATGCCATCAAAAATTGTATTGGAACCAAATAATTTCGAAATATTTTATTAACGAGTATTTGGCTCCTTTTTTTTTTTTTTTTTGTGAAGACAATCAAATTTTGTAAAATTACAGGAAAAGGTCAATAAGTTTTTCAATTATAATATATTTAAGAACTTTTTTCAATTTATATTATTTTGAAGAATGGTTTTGTTTTTCACCGTCTCTGAATACTTATGCATATTATCTACTGTTTGTTTCGGATCCCTTGAGTATCGGAGAAAATGCTGCAATTGTAATTGTCGAAATATAAATTCACGTAGGAAAACTCTTGAATATTAAACAGATTACGAAGTCATTAAACGGAGGTGTCGGAGTCAAATAAAAACATATTTTTCCATGTGAGATACATGAGAAACTTCGAAAACTTACTTCGATTAAGACCTGTAAGGTAATGATTGAAATTGTACTTAAAAATTATGTTTAATATCATTACTTGGTAATCATTACTTTCTAACAATCATCAAAAAATACTTGTAATTTTATTACTTTGAAAATTCACTTACCATCAAAAAGAATTAAGAATTTGCTTGATAATTCCTATCAAGTAATTATATTTGAATTTCAAATACTTTTGTAATTATTTTTAAAATTTGGTTACTTTTCTAGTTATTTTTAATATTTAAATTAGTTTTTAAATTACTTACATAAAGAATTACAAATATTTTTGGAAAAATAAATATTATTTCAAGGTATTTAATTATTTTAAAGTAATTAATTATTTTAAAGTTTTTAGTTATATCAAAAATAATTACAAAAGTAATTGAAATCCAAAATTTAATTACTTTCGAAAAACTGTCAAGTAAATACTTAGTTGTTTCAACATGTAATTTGAATTCTTAAAGTACCATTGTAAAAAAAAATTTTAATGGTAATTAGCAAGAAATGATTACTAAGTAATTGTACTAGTAATTGTAATGATACTTGAATTTGACAAGTCTATTTCGATTATAATCGAATTGTTAATTACTTCGAAATTATTATGCTCAAAAATATTTTCAAATTAATTGTTTCTTGTGGCTTTTTATGAATTTTAATTATAAAAATGTCCGAACCTCGTATCTTGTAAAATAAACTCATTATATTTTTTTATTTTTTTAACTTCATTTCATTTCAGTTTTCAATTATAATTATCACTTATTTATTTTGTTTTCTTTGTTTTTTTAGTTGTATTTCGTGTCATTTCAGAAAATCTGAAATAAAATTGGATAAAAAAAAAAACGAATTAAAAAAATACACACTTTTCTTTATCATACCACACACAGTACCACAGCCAACAAAATTGAGGCTCATACTAAAGCATACATGGAAATATTTATTCGAAAATGAAATTGGCAAAAAACAACAAAAAAGATAAATAATATAAAATATGGTATTAAAGCACCATACTGGTGGCAGCACCAACAAAATAAAAAAAAAAAAATAAAATAAAAACAAAAAAAGAAAATAAAGTTAAAGTGACAAAATTAAAGTAAAATTGTTTTGAATTAACTTGAGTTCGTGATAAAATTTTTGAAATGACAAAATTACATTTACTTTTAACATTGATATAAAAAAAAACAGTAGGATGAAAATATACAACACTAACAATATTACTCTTAACTCTGCTATCATCGTTTTGTTTTTCCGAATTTTTTACTTAAAAATAAAAAAAAGGGCCAAATTTCTTGGGACGTGTTCAGTTATTTAGCCGTTTTTTTTTTAACTTTATTTCATTACAAACATATACATATACAAACATATACGCTTAATATATAATATAGGTGTGATATGTTTTAAAATGTAATTTAGTAATTTTGTTATTCTCATCCTTTTACCTTTTTGTACTTAAGATAAAATAGTAAAAAATTTTCAAAGTTTTCAGAAAATTCTGTTAATCCGTCGCAATATTTTTAAGGACATTTTGTAATTGATTTTTGATACAAATTTTAAGAACTTTTTTCAGTTGAAGCTTCTTAGTTCTTATTGTTCCGTTAGCTATTCTCATTACAACAGATTAATATTAGTTTTCTTACTTTATTAAAGCTGCATGGAAAGCTTTGAAAATTAAGTTCAAGTCTGTTATTTTTTTTATTCAAGGCACAGTGAAATGCTTTGAAACCAACCATTGGACCTGTGTGGTGTTTCTTTGGAGGGTATTGGACTTGAACTTTCTGAAAGCCCAACCCTTTTTGAAACAAACAACTAAGATGGAGTCTGTGATAAAAATGTAAAAATTGCTTTTGTGGATAAAGATGTGGAAGGATTTGGGGATTTAGGTTTAGGGTATTTGGTACCGTTAGATTGTGGCTGATGGAGAAAATTAGATGAAATACTTAAAAAAAGACGATAATGTTCTTCTAAAATTTAGCTAAATCGTATATATTGTAAATTCCACCAAAAATGGGGAACATATTTACTGAAATATGAATCCAATATAAAATATAGTTCCATAATATGATGAGCACATGACAAATGAATTTCCATGAGTTCCGTTTCGCCATCTGATAAGTGTCAGATTTGAATCAAGTGTACCTAATTTTTCAATCAATTAAGTAGGTACACTTGATCAGAAAATAAATACGACCAGACATTTTTTCGGATTTAATAGTCAAAATTTTGAGCAGCATTTTTTATAAATAATTAAACCTTAAAATGAAAATAGAAAAATTATGATTAAAAATTGCCATTAAATAAGAACAAAGAGAAATTTTTCACTGAAAATTTTTAAAAACGACTCTTTAATAATTACTTTAATATATAAAACAAAAACATTTATATTCTATTAATTAATTTAAAAATTTCTTTTGTATTTTTTAAATGATTGGGTAAAATCTTAATTAAATTATAGGTAAATTCTTAAAAAATTAATTTTAATATTCGTGGAAATTTAATTAAATTTTCTTTAATATGAGTAAAAATTATTGATTCGATAATTGTTACATTATACAATGATATTATATTATAAAGAGTACACAGGTATAATATTAAATAATGGTTTTACCAACAATTAAATTTATTTTTTATAAAATGGTTTTTGAAAAGTTTTTAAATGATTTTGTTGAAATTTAATTAGTTTATAAAGATCAAAAGATGTAGTAATAATAATTGATATTTCATTTTGAACTTTCAATTTCTTATTAACAGTTTTTTTAATTAAAAATGTTCAATTAATAATTTGTTATAACTATAGATAAATTTCAACTTAAAATGTAATTTTCGCATTAGCCAAGGCTTGTAAGAATAAATGGAATGGCAATGGATTCAAAAATTTTAACAATACAAATTTTTAATTAATTTTCAACTCTTTATGGCATGGATTCTGATAACAATTTTAAAAATATCTTTTGTTTCTTAGCATAAAAGATTAAATATTTCATTAAATTGAGTCAGTGATAAGTTAATTAGTTGTAATCATAATCATAAGTATCTTTTTTTTTATCCGTTTAATGAATTCCTGTTCAGTTAGCCATGTCTCTAAAATAATTTACAGAGTATTGTGAGTACTCAATACAAGTTTAATAAGAGGGCACTTGAAATTAGTTCAGTTTAGTTTAATATTATTTTTATGGCAATGCAAATCGGTTTTGATCTCAGAATATTTTAATCAAACCTTCCCATTCAATCAAACAGCAAATATTCAGTAAGCAATCCTGTAAAGTAATTAGAAATTAAATTGTTACTTAAATACTGTGTTAAGCACCAAATTTTTGTTCACCATCATAATTATTATTAATAATATGTTTTCTAATTTCAATTAAATTTGGATTTCAATTACTTTTGTAATTATTTTTAAAATTTAATTACTTTTAAAATTATTTTTGATTCTTAAATTACTTATGTACTTATTTTTTTATAACTTTGTTACTTTGAAATAATTAAATAGCAAAAATATTACATTATTATAACACATTACAAGTGTTTCTAAAATATCATAAATAATTTAGTATCAAAAATAATTACACAAGTAATTAAATTTTAAAAATAATTACAAAAGTAATTATAATTATAATTTGATTACTTTTTCGGTTAGCATTATGAAGTAAATATTTAACTCTTTTAACTAGTAATTAGTTTTTCTAATTATCATTACAAATTAAGGAAGGAAGTCTTGTTTATAGATAATTAGGAAGTAATCATTACCGAGTAATGGTACTGGTAAATGTATTGGTAAGTCTTATATATATGTTGTAACATCTATGCGCCACTGATAAGATCTGTTCTATACTGTTATTATACCCGTATGAGTATAGTTCAAAAGGATATACTAAATTTTCCATTACCTTTGTGGCGCAGAGAAGAAAGGTACTAAAATATATATATTTCCTTTCGCACATAACTGAAAGCCTAATAAATTATGCATTTAAAATTTTGTCAAAAATAAATATTGGGACGATGCAATGTCGATATTACGGTCATACGGGTATCTCAGAGTTGACACAGTTTACTCTACTACACTCTTACTGGTTTCAATATGGTATTACCAGTGTTTTTTAAAGTTAAAATTTTTTTAATTCGCCAACTTAATGTTAGTATATATTTAATTTTAACAGTTAATTTCCTAGAAACAAAATATTACAATAGAATTTATAATTTACAAATATTTTACAATGAATTATTAATTTATTTAAATTTTACCGCATTTTGTAATACGAATGAAATTCTTTCCTCTATTCAAAAAAATGAAACACAAGTATTAAAAATCTGTAATAAATAATTAACTTAATTATACATGTCCTTATTTATAATTTAGGTAATGAAATTCCAAAAAAAAAAAAAAACAAAAAACTATAAAATCATATGGGAAAAATATTAAAATAAAATTATTTTGATTTTGTTTTTCTTTTTTTTTATTATTTATTTTCGCAATTTTCATTTTTGTACAAACCAAGAGAAAAAAGGAAAATAAAGAAAATTATTTATTCTTTCAAATCCCAAAGTGTCACATTTACATTTAAAATTATATGTTTGTATCCCCGGGTATATATGTATTTATATATCCTGTTGTTTGTTTTTTGTTTTTTATTTTACTTTTTTTTGGAATAAAATTGTATTGGCAATTAACTGTGAAAAATACAAAACTTTTGATAATCAGAAAAAATGTGGTGATAGTTTATATTTTATTAAAAATTGTATTTATAAGATTTTTTCTTAAAAATTGGAATTTATATTTATTTTTAATTTGAATTATTTATTACTTTTTTTTTATTATTTTTTAATTAAAGGGAGAAACAAAATGAGTTTAAAAAAAAAAAAAATATGAATAAATAATTGTTTTTTTTTTATATTTTTAATGAAAATAATTAAAAGGAAATGAAAAATGTATTAAAGGAAATGAGAAACAAAACCATAAAATAAATATTATTAAATAATTTTGAAAAATAATTGTTAAAATTTAATGAAGGTATATTATGTAAGTTAAATTGAAACTGTCAAGATGATAACTATATCGAAAATTATAAAAAAACTTTACTTTGTGTAATGAAAGTGGTAGACTCATAATTACATCAATTTGATTCAGAAATTTTTAAGTGATGCACATTATTACACACATATACACATTATTTATTTATTTTTTCCTTATAATTTATTTATATAATATGAAAATAAGTTGCATATAAAAGTTTCTATAGACATAAATAGATAATGACGGTTTCTGCGCACAAACTATGCCTATCATAATTCTGTGGAAAATCTCCAAAACTTGATAACCGTAATTTTTCCCTTTTTGAGATAACATTTGAAGTGGACTGTTTAACATCAAATCTTTGCAATTCCAAAAATCTATTATTACAAAACCAACAGCAAGTTATTTTATGGTTATTAATAATGTTTTAAATAAACATTTTGTGTCACAAAATATTTTTAAAAATTTTCAAACACGTTTATTGAAAAACTGTAATTTTGCGGTTATCAAGTTCTGGATATTTTCCACAGAATTTCTAATCGTTGTTTTCAAAAATATTTAAATAAAAATACTTTTGACATATAGAAGGCAACCACCTTCGAGCGTCCCTCTCAACACATTATTGAAAACCTGATTTTAAAACCAACTCTATTATGAACATTTATTTATACAATTTATTAAATTATCGTCATTTCTATAAGCAGCTCTTTGAATCCAGATTTAATATCTTGGAAAATAAGAAGGTCAGTTAAAAAATAAATTAAATAATATTCTCCTTAACTTAAATAAATATAAAACATTTGTTAATTAATTGTTTCAAAAAAGTTGGTCCATCAAATTTTTGTATCAAAACAGTTGGCCCATTTTTGTTTTACCATTGTGTAATATCTCACTTGCTCTTATCACTGCATTTTAATGTTGGGGAGGGTATGTGAAAGAGTTTGACAATTTTTCGGAGTGAAACTTGTCCATATATTCGCCAAGCTTGATTTTAATTCTCCTACATTATGTGGGAATTTCCGCTTTAATTTTTTTTTCATTTCACTCCATATATTTTCAACTGGAGATAAATCTGGACTATTCGATGGCCACTGAAAGGTCGGAATTAAATTTTGAAACAACCATGTTTTAATCCGCCTCGCTATATGACAAGATTCGTTGTCCTGTTGGACAATATATTCTCCTTCCGCAGATTGCAATTTCGTAATGGATGGCTTTAAGTATTTTTCTAAAATATTTTTATATTTTTGCGCATTCATCATCCCATCTGCAAAATGAAGTTCGATAACACCGCGAGATGATATACATCTCCAGATCATTACAGAAGGAGCAAATTTTCTTTTCCTTTTTGGAAAATGTGGGTGGAACGCTTCATGCTTCTCCTTAATGACTCTTGAATTGGAATCTGGTTGAAACAATTCAAACCGAGATTCATTGCTGAAACGTTGCTAATATTACGGAATCCCTTTGTCTATTTGTGCAGTTTTGATGTTCTTTCGCCCACTTTAAACGTTTTTGCTTTTGCAAAACAGAAGATCTAGATTTATTTCTTACAGAAGATCTAGATTTATTTACAATTTCCGCTATTTTGTAAACAAAAAGCCCTTTTTCGTGATAAGAAATAATTAAATTTCTTAAATCAGAAAAAATATTTTTTCCACGTGATATGATTTTGTCTTAAATAATTATTTAATAACTAATTCAATTAAAACTCATTCAACAGTTCATTCTCTTTATCAATAAATGCTGGTTTTTATTTTTTTATTTTTTTGGTAGAAAAAATTGTGTTTAAAATTATTTAATTAACTGTTAATTATTTATTTTTGCAAGGTAGGCCAACTATTTTGATACAAAAATCTGATGGGCCAACTTTTTTGAAACAATTAATTAACAATTGTTTTATATTTATTTAAGTTAAAGAGAATATTATTTATTTTATGTTTTCGTTTTTTTAAAATACACATTTTAACAAAAATAATTTGTAAAGTTTTTAATTAATACAGTTTATGATTTAAATAAAAACTAATTATAAAAGTTTGTATGGTTTAAATTTATTTGAGTGAGCCAACTATTTTGAATCTGGGTAGTATACTAAACTATTTTTAGCAAAGTTTCAGACGCGCAGCTTCATTAGGTAAGGAGTAATCCTCATATAAAGGAAGGAGTTGTATGGGTACTCGAACCAATAGAGCAAACTGGCTTGAATTGCAATGACGACTATTCGTCCGTTCGTCTGCACGAAAACTCAAAAAATAACGAAGCTAAGATTTAAAAGTTTATAAAAAAATAAGATTTTATTTTACGACATTTCGATACGCATCCTATAGATTATGTCATATATTTTATTATAATATAATATACTAATGTACATCATATAATTAAGTATTATATTATGTTTATATTTAATTAAGTTAAAACTTATGACAAAGTCAAAGACAAAGACAAAAAATATTGTCCTTGATCTTTAAGAATTTATGATCCGAAATAAAATTTATGTAGACTATTGTCTTCAGATATATTGCAAAAGTCAAAAGTCTATATATACATAAAATATTTTTTATTTTATTAAAAAAAAAATATCAAAAAACTTTTAAATTTTTCTTTGAAGGTCGCTTCAATTATCATTCTATAGAATATTTTCTCAAATTTCTGTATTAAATTTTAATTTGTATAAATTATTTTGAAAAAATCACGCTTTTTTGTATTATATTACATTATTTACCTGTACCTATTCATTTTATTTTATTTTGTAGTTTAAATATTTAATTTTTTATCTAATTTGACACAAGACAAACTCTATAGAAATTCAAATTATCTATCTCAAATTAATGTCTTAAAGTTTATAGAGACATTTTTTGAGATTTAAATTTCGGATACTTTTTTCCACCAACACAAAATTAAAAATTCAAAAATTTAATTGACATTTTCCAAAATAATATAATAATTATCAGAAGTATTAGAAAATTTATAAGAAAATCGGTTTTCTGGAGTATACAAAAAAAAGTTTAAAAGAAATTGATCCTTGAAATTTCTGAATTACTTTCGGTTGTGTTATTTCTAGAAAAGAAGTTTGAATAATTGAAAGCTAATTACTTAATTTATTTTAAAAAGTTTTAACTACTTTTCCACTTCAGTGACACTTATTTGTACTATTGAATATCTTATAATCAATTCTAATTGTAAGAAGAAATTTATTTAGGAATAACATCTAAAAGTCACAGGAGATAGAGTATCTAGTATTTATTTGAGAATCTAGGGTTTCAATCCAAAGCTATCTATTGCAATTAGTTCGACTTAGATTCTTATTACTGAAAAAACCATTTTATAATAAGAATATTTTTATATCAAAAATTGCGAGTATAAAAAAATAAATATTAAATTGTAAATATGTAAATTATTTAATTTACACTTATAACTCACAGATATCCAAATATCCTTATATAGGTAATTTATGGAAATACCTTTATTATCTAAAATGGAAACTTTTGTAAAAAGCTATAAAATATTTTAGTATGTATTAGTATTATTAATAATTAAGACATTCTACATGTGATAAGTCTTAGTATGTTTTCGAAAAATAATTGTTTTGAATTGATTGGGGCTTATCCTCAAAATGAATATATTTTATTCCATGGATATATTTCAAAACACCCCTCAATTCAAAACTCAGAAAGAATCTTTAGCTGAAGAGTTAAAATATTAGTTTCTAGACACAAAAAATAAAACAGCGTGGTAAAATTCTAATGAAAAAGTGGAAGAACACGTTAAAATTTAATTTGTTCGAACTTAAGACTTGTTGGCCAGACAATTACTGAACTAGTACCATAACCAATAAAATTTGGTATTACTGAAGTTTCTGCAAAATTTCAATATACATTTGAATACATTCCATTAAAATCAAATTTAAAATGTTTTAAGATTTAGAATTTAATCCTAAGTAAAACAAATTAAGCTTAACATTGAATAACGTTTATTATGAAATCATTCTCCAAAACAAATAATCTTCTCAATACCTAAATACACTTCAATCCAATATACCTACTACCTTATATTCTTACCTTTACTTACCTTTATTAAAATTTATCCAAAAAAAAAATATAATTATTCGTTTATTTGTTAATAAAATAAAAATTAATCTATCGTGAAAATTAAACCAACCATTATTATAGGTACACTAATTTTAAATATAAATTTTGATTTTTTCTTTTTCATTTTTCTTAAGTACATTTTCAAGAAATTTTGCAAAAAATGTGTCTGTATAGTTGTACTTTGTCCGTCTGTCCTTATGTTAACAAAATTTTTAACTAAATTTAAGTAAGGAATTTTTACTTAGATATAATAGGTAAATTGTAAAAAAATTTATTTTTAGGAAGACTACTTTTTTCTGTAGCCTCACCCCTCCCAAGAACTACAGCTCCGAAAATTCTTCAAAGCCCCGGATTTTAATTGTGAAAATAAAAGTTCTATATGGTACTTTAGTTTTATAAGATACTTTAATCTGATACTTTCTAGACTTATACTTTCTAAGAATTATAAATATATGTTACGAGATTGTATAGGCTTGTAATACGGTCCTATGTTTTACCGTTATACCAAATTTTTTTCAGAATTTTCGTAGAATTCTCAGCTTTTTATATCCAAGTTAGGATCTACAAATTTTAAGTAAATTTGGATCTTAGAAAATAAGTATGAGTCTTTTAAACCTAATTTTTTAGGGTGATGATCCGTTTGGAAGATGTAAGGGGTAAAAACTGAGAATTTACAATTTTTAAACATCTGCAAGTTGAATAATGGTTTAAATGCCTTTTGAAGTACTATCAAAAACTTGAAGCTCCAACATTATTTTTTAAACGTCCTTTAATAGTTTAGTTCACTTTAAAGGGTTTTCTAAAGTTAAAGAATGTGCAACCTAACCCTTACCTTTAACTGAAGCCTCTCCTTTAACTAACTCGAAAACTTATTATGAAAAATTTGTAAATGCAGTTCCCTAAAAGCCCTTGATTGATCCATCTTACATGTTTTAATGTAATTTTTGCCGCTATTTCAACTATGTAAAAATATAAATCAATGATTATAATACCATCTATTTTAATATTCTTGTAAATTAATCTTAATCCTCTCCAGTTAAAAATTATTATCTTTATATTTTTTTTTGTAAATTTTCTATTTTCTTTATTAAAATTTTCCTCATCCACTTTTTCTTTTTTGTTATTTTTTTTTTCTTCCTCCATTTAATTAATTTACAGGAGTATCTCTTGAAAAATTTTTGTATGTCTTTGCCTTATTTTAACCTTAAAAAATTAAAAGAAATTAAAATAAATATTATTGTATATTATATAAAAGATACATAATAGTATCTATAGATAAGTATATAAATATTTTTTTTTATATAAATGTATTTAATATCCTTACATTCTTATTAAGTAAAATCTCTATGAAATCAAGATTTTATCTTAAGTAGATCTCGCGTATAGTTGTGGTAAAAAGTAGCGTTTATTGAATGAAAAACAACAACAATAAGAAAAAGTAGATTGTAACAAAATGTATATAGGAAAAGGAAATAAAAATTAAAATTGTGCGTACCGGAAGCTTCTAATTAGTAAATTTTTATTTTATTTTCATCTTATCCTGTAATTTTATTTTAATTTTGCGTTAATTTTTTTTGTTTTTTTTTCGTATAATACTGTAAAACGATATTTTAATTTAAAAATCAAGATATGGAACGACTTAAGGGACATAATCTCTATGGATTTTAATTTAATTTTATTTGTGTCAATGGAAATTTATATTTTATTTAATGTTTTTTTTTGCTGTTTTTTTTTTATCTGGGATTTGCTCCAATTCAAATTTATATATACCTACCTATATATAAATATTATATTACATAAAAATATATATATATACATATGCAAAGAAAATTGAAGGTGTCTACACAATTAATGTCTCTTATTAAAATGTATTTAAAATTTGGTATTTTTTTTTTACCTTCACAGGTAATAAAATAAACAGATTGAAAACAGCGTTAATTTAATTTTATTGAATTTTTATAAAGGTCTTAATTTAAAAAAAAAAAAAAAAATCAAGTGTAATTATCAGGTGTAATTTTGTTGTTTGATTTAATTTTCAATCACTTGGTATTTCTTTTTTAAAAATTTCATATCATATCTTTTAAAGATTTTAAAGAAATACAGTGAAAATTGGAAATTTACGATATCTTGAATAAAAACCCGAAAATGAAAATCTCGTTTTTTCAAGATCTTTTTGTAAAATATATCGATAAATTTGTTTTTTTGTAACATTTTTTCAAGTAGATGGTATCAAACTCAAATGCTATTTTCTTGACTTTCTAGTATTGGATGCAAAATCTAGCTTCAATCTTTAATTTACTGGGAATTAGGATGGCAGGTACACAAAATTAAGAACACCTTATTTTGCACCTAATAGTACCACCCAAATTTGGTGATGAAATCAGAATATTTTCTTTTCGTGTGTTACATAATCTTGTTTTTGTAAAACTATTTTTAAATATCTTGCATTAAAAATCTAGTTTTTAAAAAATCTCGTTTTTATAAAATCTCGTTTTTATTAAAAAGAGTTGCATTCAAAAATATTCAATTTTTAAGAATTTTAAAGTTGGATACTTAATCAGAATTATGAACCTTTTCCAGAATATAGAAAAACGAGATTTTCCAAAATGAGATTTTAAAAAAAAGGATTTTCAAAAACTAGATTTTTTAAAAACACGATTTTCTGAAAACGATATTTTCTAAACTAGATTTTTTTTAAACGAGATTTATTTAAAAAAAGACTTACTAAATCAAGTTTTTAGACCCAACCCATTTTTGTTTTCCAGAAACCAACCCAGTTTTATTTTCCATTTGCGTAATTCTGATTTAAGCGAGATTTTAGACATGAAGTCGTAGCCAACCCATCAAAATACATCATAAATATGATTCTAGAAATTGCGAAAAAAAAAGAAATTTTTAAACAAAAACAAGATTTTAATTTTGTAGATTTTAAAAATTACGATTTTCTTTTAAAAAATTTTTGAAAACCGAGATATGATAACCGTTCCACTGAAAAGAAATCCTTTTAATCCTCCTGGTCCTTCTTGTATTTCTAACCTTTCAAATTTTTAAATTTGATGGACGAAAAGTGAACCAGAACGAGTATGAAATCCTCTTCGATTTTTTTATTTTAACTTTGTTTTCTTTAATCTGCAATTCTTCAAATATATATATATATAGACTGTGTATTATTAAAGATACTTTTTTCATTATATTTTATTTATAATATTTTTCTGTTTTTATATTTAATTAATTCTTAAAATATATAACAAATATAAAATAAAAATCTTTAATATATATTTTCTATCTCTTTCTTTATTTCTTGCAGGTATGTATATCTCTGTGTTTAAATATTATCCTAGATCAAAGGACTAAACTTAAGTTGAAAAAAAAATAGCAAAAAAGAATAAAAATAAATTAATTGAGATTATATTGCGTAAGTACATTTAAAAAAAAATAATTCTTGTGTTAATCATTCATTAAGTATTTCTTAGTAAAAAGAAAATTGAAAATAAAAGAAAAACCAAAATAGAAATAAAAAAGGAAAATCTTAATAATATAAAAAAAATGAAAGAAAATTATCTGAAATGATGAATTGAAATTAATAAAAGGAAACTTACAAGAAAATATAAGATAAAAATTTTCACAAAAAGTATCTAATGTTTTAAGAAATAAGAATATTAGATTTGTTTAAATTGTTGTTTTTTTCTATAAATTAAAGAAAATTTTAAAAAGAAATTGAAAAGATACTTCTAGCTATATCTCATGGTATGGTATGGACAGTATATAGTATGGTTTATATAAAATGAGAACAGTATTAAGTAAAAGAATATATTTAAAATAATGTTTGTTTTTATTTAAATGCTAGTTTTATTTAAATACAATTTGAATGTAGGGCAAAGCCATTCCTGCTAAGAGGTCTATTAAATTAATAAAGTTAAATTTCAAAAAAATGTTAAACATTTTTCAATTTTTTAATTATACATAGTAAAATCGAAATTTAAATAATTTATAATTTACTTTAATTTACCTCAGAGCAAATATGAGGTTCTAAATAGCTTAAGTTCTCATTAGCACTAGCACTAGGCACAAGCACTATGCCCTATCACTTTTCGAAAATAGTAATATATTCAAATGTTTATCCAGATTTAATAACTTTATGGGGATAAGAATTTTTAGGATTACGCTTAAGAACTAGAAGTCGGACCAACATGGTTTCTAAAAAGGAAATCCTCAATTCTGCAACAGAACTTAAATAAAGTTGAAAAATTTTAAAAATTTCGACTTTTAATTGAATAGTGCAACTTTTTCGAGATTTTCGAATTTTTTTGCGGTCTTAGATTCTATTGAAATGACCAGTAACTTCTAGGTTTTTAAAATCACTCTGATGTAATGAGTTGCAGATTCTAAAGAAGTTAGATGCTATTTAATTTCATTTTGCCTATACTATAAGTTAATCAATTAGTGCAGCTGAATTTAGTCTAGACAAAAATATACGAAATTAAGTACAAGTATCAAGTGTTAGTACCTGAGAACACTTGACCTTTCTCATCCTTTAAAAGGGTCATAATATTTCAAAATTTGAATTTCATGATACTTATAAATTTACAACATCTTTGAATTTTAATAATTATAAAATTGTATTTTCTTTCATTTGAGATTTTAATGTAAAGCACTTCCAAAAACCTGTAATCCTGTACTTTAAGTTTTTAGACCACTTAGAAGCATTTTCATTATTTTTATTTAAACGGGAGGACGAACAGACACACTGATAAACAAATATAATTTCTTAAACTTAATTAAAGATTATGTAAACCAATTAGAAGTAACCGAAAATATCGCAAACACTATTTTAAAATAAAATTCAAATTTATAACAATTTTTCCATAAAATGAAATATTTTATAAAAAAATTAATCTCCTATCTTCATTAATAAGAAGTTTATCAGGGAAAAACTTCAAATAGCTTTTCTTTTAAATATTATAATGGTGGATTAAAACAGATTAGTTGTTAATAACTAAATTTAAAATATTTAAAAATAAAAAATACAATTATTATTAAGGTATTAATTTTTAATACAATATCTTAATGGAAATTTTCAAAAAAAAAAATTAATTACATTTTATAAATTTTCATTTTCTACGAAAACACTTTTATTCAGATTAAGTGAATTTTTAAATATCCGAAAAATTTTAGGGTTCTTAATTTACTTTGTGTTTCATCTTGAAGTAAAGTATTAGAAGTGTAATTGGATTTCACCTCAATAATTTTTAGAACTGAGAATTTCGGAAATTCGAAAATATCGATTAATGGAGATTTATGAGGTAATAAAAGTTAAAATACGGATACTATAATCGATATTAAGAGACCTTATATATACTCTTTTCACATGAACTTGTTTTTTTTTTACATCCAATTTGTCTATTTCCAAAATAATTTGGTCTTTTTCCAAATAGTTCTAAATTTTCAAATTAGAATGGTTCGTTTTCAGAAACCTGAAGTGGGATGAATATATTAGAAAAAAAATATTCACCGATTTCATAGTAAAAGTTTAATACAGCAAGGAAATTTAAAAAAAAAATTGGCTCCTAAGCCCGCCACAAAAAATAGTCCTCAAAATTATTTGGTGACATTTTTTACGACTTATCTCAATATTTATCCTTTTATAGTTTCCATTACAGAATTGGCAACTAGTTTTTCAACCTTTGGAAGTACCAATAATTAATTAATTTTAAAAAAGGCCAATTTAATTCGAAAAACGGCCAAATTAATTCGAAAAAAAACCAATATCATATGAAGAAGGCCAAGTTCATGTGAAAATAGTATATTTATGTAATATTAAATCAATATATTGTAGTAATTTCAAAATTTAGTTTAATACTTTGTTAATAATTAAGTAAAAATCAAAATACTTGAAAAATGATTTTGATTAATACCAATTGTTTATACGTCAAAAGATGTTCTAGAAAGTTCTATAACATTTACTGTGATGATTGAAGGTCAGATATGAAGGCTAATTACATTTCAAAGAAATTTTTGTATTATATAGTTGGAAAAAAAAGTCTTCTTACATTAGTACGATAAAATCAAGGGAGAAGGAAAATTTGAGTGAATTTTTTATATATTTTTCATAAATATTTTTTTATTAGCTTAAAGAAACGTATTTATATTATAGGGAAATTTAAAATTTAAAATTTTTTTAAAAATTAATTTAATGCTACTATGAAATTTGAATAATTTTTATATTCATCTAAATTTTATTAAATTAAATTTAAAATACTGAATAAAAATTATAAGAGAATATTGTAATAATAATTTATACAGGAATAAAAACAAACTTTGGGAATTTGCGGAATTTTATTTTGTCTTTTTTTTTATAACAAAAGAATTTTCCATTTTATATTGTTATCATTTTGGTTTTTCTTTTCGGAAAATATTTTAAGGTATTTCAATAGGAATTTTATACATTTAGCACATTAAAGCACTAAAGCATTTTATGAGAGGAAAAACTAAATTTAAGATTGTAGGTAATTTATAATTTTCATTTTTATTTAAATTTACAAAAATAAATTTTTTTTAAAAATAATTAATTCCGATGCAAGCAAGTTAGTAGTATTTTTCATCTGGCAAATTCAATTCAGAGTTACATGAACCCTCAGGTCAACTGAAGGACGGAACAAACATTGAAACAACAAAGAGGACCGAACTTCCTTCTACCAACTTTTCTAACTTTGTTAATTCCGAAGATTTGCTAATTCGGTTTAAGAAGGCTTCTGTCAGTTTTCTGAACCACTACTTTGATTCCTTTCAAATTTCAGAAACATAAGGAAAATAGGACAGACCTCTTTTGAACCAAATGTTAAGTTTCTATTTTTATCAATTTCGAAAACATGCTTATATTAGGTTTTCGGAGACGTTTGGAAGGTACCGGATCCTCTACCTACTTCAATTTTTTTAAAAATTCAAGAACATAATGTATACCAATACTTTCGAAGATATGCTTCTGAGATCTTAAAAAGTGTGTGAGAGGTACCCAAATGATTTGGGTACTCTAATTCCAATTGAACATAATGGAAACTTTAGGCATTACTATCTATATGCGAAGAAGAATAGGACTTTCATATTTTAGAAGATTATCTGCTATTTCTCTTTGTAAATTGTGCATATAATGTAAGCCATGGTGTTAGTCAGATGTTCTCATCTTCTAATGTTTTGTATGTTCCAATCATATCAAAGATAACTCAGTGTATGATGATTCAAATAACCTTTTTTAAAGTGTTACCTATGCAGTGCTCGGTTTTCATTTCCATGTTACTTTAATATAGGTTCTTATCCAATAGATTTATATTCATAGAAAGGAACTCGCAGTTAATGAATGTAGAACCAAAATGTTGAAAACAGTAAACCTAAATCTGGTATCAAAACATGGGGTTTTGGATGTAGCACCCGGCTGTTTAACAATATAAATTTGGGCTGTTTGAAGATTTTTATTCTTATGAGGTATATTTGTTTTGTTGACTTAGGTGACTGGTGCTCTGATGGATCTAAGCCCTATTGCACTAATCAAATAATCACTTTTTTGATAACTAAGTGTTTTTTTTCAATCAAACTTGATTGGTTTTTTTTAAATATGATTTTTGTGTAAGAAATATTAATTGAAAAAATTACAAATTGAAAATTTGATTAGTGATAATGCAATAGGGTCTTTGAATCTTATGATTTCGTATTTGCTGAGTCAGTCTAGATTAAAAGAAAATATTGGATCATCAATAGAAAAAAAAATTTAAAGTACATTAAATTCAATATCATAAAGACTAATAGATTTACAAAAATACTAATAAAATCTAATTTGCAATATCTATAAAATATATGCAACTGAAAACCAATAAATTGAATTCCCCCTTTTCTGTTAAAAAATTTTTTTAAATAATAAAATCACATTATAATACAAATTTTCTTATTTTTAAAATCTTATTTAGAAATCTTATCTGTAATGTGCAACCCTAGTCATGTAATGTCATATCAAAACCAACCCTATTTATTCATATATACATAATATAAAAGCATTCTATATACTCATGTGTATCAAAAAACCCCACACCCATCACATAATTTCATTACTATATAAATATTTGATTAAACTCTTAATTAAACTTAAAACATCAGCAAAATTAAGTTCAAGTTTTTATTTTTTATACCCGTATGACTATATAGTCAAAGGGTATAATAAATTTGCCATTACGTTTGTGACGCAGAGAAGGTGGGGGGGGTAGATATAGACTCAAGTGTATGAATCGGATCAGAATCGAAAAAAAAATCGATTTAGCTATGTATGTCCGTCCGTCCGTCTGTCCGTCCGTCCGCACGATAACTCAAAAACTAAAGGAGCTAGGATCTTGAAATTTTCGCAAATTCGTTTTTTTGCAATAGCCGTCATCGCTATTTAAATCCAGCCATTTTGGTCGATTGGTTCGGGTAGCTGCCATACAACTTCCTTTTTTATATGAGTATTTCTCGGTACCTATTACAGCTACGTGTCTGAAATTTTGCCAAAAGTAGTTTAGTTTTATGGCCAAAGTTTTTGCAAAATTTAGTTGGTCTACTGCAGTGGGTTTGAGTAGCTGCCATACAACTTCTTATTTTATATGAGCATTACTCTATACCTATTGAAGCTGGATGTCTGAAATTTTGCTAAAAATAGTTTTGTATAATGGCCAAAGTTTCTGCAAAATTTGGTTGGTCTATTGCAGAGGGTTCGAGTAGCTGCCATACAACTCCTTCTTTTATATGAGTTTACCATTAAACTTAAAAAAGCTGTATGTTTGAAATTTTGCCAAAAGTAATTAACCGGGTGATATAATGTATATGTTACGGTCATACGGGTATCCCAGAGTTGACACAGTCTACTCTACTACACTCTTCCTCGTTTTTTTCATTAATTCATTAATTCATATTCTATATTCTATAAATGTTATTTCATGTTCTACGTCATAAAAACTTAATTATGACGACTATTAAAATGTAATGTAAACTTGCACTAGCTATAATTAATTATACATAAGAACATTAAAAATAGCTTTTCTTTTTTTTGAATATATTAAAAATTTTCTATTTTAAAACAAAGAAAAATCAAAAAAAAAATATTTAAAAAAAAAATTGTCGCTACATATGATCAGCTCCACTTGAATCAAGAATACTCCAGAAATTCATTAATCATCAAAAAATATTATTTTTTCAAGGAAAACTCAACCCACTGCACATTAAAAAAAAAAAAAAGTCAAAAAAAAAACATTAAAAAATAATAATAATTATATAATGTCTTTCTCTTTTATTTTTCTCATTTTTCTCAAAATTCTTGATTTTCTCTCTTGGCTTTGTACGTGTACGTGTGTGTATATCAAGTATAATAAGCTTCAAATTAACAACAGATAAAATTACATATCCTCTGTGAATTGATTGTAATTGTTGTCTGTCAAATTTCAATTCCGTTCGAATTTTTTTTTTACATTTTAACAATAATAAAAAAAACAAGTGATGAAAAAAAATTAAGGGATTTTAAGAATGTACATTTCCAAAACTAAAACAATGTTTCATAATGTTTTATAATGTGTTTTGAGCAAAAAAGCTTTAAAGATAAATTGATAATAGATAGTAGATATAATTTATTTATTTTTTCCATTAACTACTTAATATTTTAGCATTTAGCGTATTAGTCGAGAGGGTGCTGGTACGATTCTCGTACAAGTCATAAATTTTATTAATTGAAAAAAAAAATTATTGAAACAATAGTTAATTTGTTTGAAATCCCCATGGTGACAAAATATATAATTTAAATGTACAAATATATAAAGAAAGTATTTAATTTAAGAAGCCCAAATCCCTAATACACAATGGATTATAAAACCTGTTAACAAAGTGTCGAAATATAATGCTAGAGCTTCAATATAAATGTTAATTTTTGACGTTGAAAATATGTACACACATGCCTCAGTTACATGGCTTTTAAAAATATTTAAATCCTATATATATATATATTTAAGTCCTAGTAGCCCTTAAATGAAAAAATTCCACAAATGAATTTTCTCGAATATATCCTCTGTCAAAGTTTTCAAATTCTGGGAATTCAATTGTGCCTTGCACCAAAATTTGGAATTTTTCTTAGAATTTTATTTTATTGTATAACCAAAAATGGTTAAAACTTAAGGATCAATTTTCCAATTTTAAGGAAGACCTTTAAGTTTAAGAAAAACTGTTACAAAGGTATAATGCAGCAGCTTTAATTTTTTTGTGTTAATTTAAAAAAATTTGTACAGGTAAGTATCTAAGTTGCAGGTGTTTAAAAATAGCATAAGTTAAATATTTGACCTTATAAATCCTAAAAGAGTGGACTTCACTAAAAGATCTCTCAAATGAAATGTACTAATTTCTTTAAAAATTTCAAGTTTCTACCTTAAGTCGTTCAGAAGATGTAAACTGTAAAATATTTTGCAAACAATGAGTTTTGCTTAAAAATATAAAATAAAAAATAAAGTACCGTATGGCAACCCGATATAATTATCATATTTTTATTAAGCAACTGTCTTCTACCAGTTTTAAATTGAAAATATTCCTTATAGAACTTTTATTATAACATTTTATATAAAGGGGCTTTCGGCATTTCAGCATATAAAAGTTTATATAAAGATGCTTTTGGCATTTCGGGGCCTGTAGCTCCTTAGCGAGTTTTTTTTTTTTTTTATTCCTTTTCCACTCCTTTAAGGAGTATAGGGCATTCACCAAGGTTATTTTAAACTAGGCTTCAGTTTCTTTAATCATAATATTCACACTAAGCCGTTGATTACTCGGCTGTAGCTATTGTATAAGGTTATGTAATATGAATGCACAAATGTTAACTTTGTGCGCCATCTATTATCTTACACAAGAATTATTTATATATTTTTATTAAATCTTATTTTATATTACGGTATAAACTATTACGATATAATTATACAATTTTACGATATTTTTTTATTAGATATGATGTGACCGGGGTTTGAACCCGAGACCTTCCGCATGAAAGGCGGCGTCTTTACCCCTACGCCATTGGTCAGATTCCTTAGCGAGTGGTGTTGCTGAAAAAAGTTCTATCATGAAATTAAATATTTTTACAATATCTACATATAGTTAATATTTCTTTACTTAATTTCAAACGGTATTAATGTTTTCTAAACACAAGAGCAGACTGAAGCTATAAAGACAAATTCTTTTATAAAAATATGCTAAAAAATTAGACAAAGAAATAAAATGCAAAAAATAAAAAAAATAAGACAGAAAATAATTTAAAAAGGATCAAATATTGACAAAAATTGCCTTGATTTTATATCAAACAATTTTTGATTGTTGTAAAATGTCAATCGAAATTGATGACTTTGAAAAAAATGTTTTTTTTTTTTAATTTTTAATTTTTTGTTCTTGTTTTTATTTATTTTTTCTTGTTTATACATTGTATATACACTTGTAGACACAATGTTTATTATAAAAATAACAAACCAAAAAAAAATTGAAAATAAACAGACACATTTAAAAAAAAAATAACAAAAAAAAACATATAAAGTGACTTTGTTAGAAAAATTGTCATCATACGTAAACATTGTAATAATTCATATAATAAAATATTATACACACACATATATAATATGTATACCAAAATACATTGCAAACATAATGTACAAAAGGAAAACGCAAAAAAAAAAAAAAACAAAAAAATGAAAAAAGAAACATCGCAATGTTGCTACAAAATTTAACATCAACACAATAATATAATTAACTAGAAAGAATATTTTTAAAATTTATTACAAAATATTTAATATTAGGTAACTAATTAATTTTTAAATTCCTGTATTAAATATTTTGTTGCATTATATACATACATATATTTATATTATACATACATTATGTAGCTAGCTACATTTACATTTGAGACAAAATTAAATTAAATATATAAAAATGTATAACATTATTTTGTAGTTGAACATGGAAGGACCTTTGCACAATAATTCTGTTTACTTGTTTTTTCTCATATATACGTGCTGTGTCAAATAAATATTTGATATTAAAATATATGTGGGTATACATATGTGCATATTTTATAAAATATATAATAATATTTATTATATTTTTAATTTATTTGTACGTTTAAAATGTATACATGTTAGAATATTAAATTGAATGCAAGTCTACATAATTCTGTTGGGATTTTTCAAAAAGTGCTTAGGATGAAGACCATACACAATATAAATTTACTTAAGGACATGAAATGAACATATATATAAACATCCATAAGATAGTTTATTAATATTTTATATAACATATATCACTTAAAGGAGTAAGACAAGTTGTTGCAGCTCTTATAGAATTGAATGTTTTATTAAAGGATTAGCTTCTATTAATTGTTAAAAATTAAGCTTACAAACATGATCTAAATGAACCCACGGAAAACATATTACTTCTGCAATAGATTTATAATAACTAATGTCACGAATCCCTTAAAAGAGGTGTGAAAATCTAGCGATTTTCCCACTCATATTATTATTTTTATTTATAAACAAATAATTGAGTCGCGTCCTGCAAACTTGTGACCGAATAAGCCGAAAAATATATTAAACAAATAATTGAGCCGCGTTCTGCAGTTTTGTGACCGAATAAGCCGAAAAATATAATTAACAAATAATTAAGCCGCATTATAAAACCGAGACAGAATAAGTCGAATAATTTATTAAACAAATAATTGGTAAGAAACTCGGAAATTTTGCAATCATAAGACAAGAGAATATTGTTCGTTTTGTAAAATCTCAATTTTAATCTCAATTTCAAATTAAGATGGGCTGGTCACGTTACACGAATGAAAGAATATAGATTACAGTATGCATGTGTAACAAGTAGTATCAAGAACAAGGTGGGAAGACAACGTCGAATACGATGCAAAGTTGTTAGAAGTGAGAAATTGGAATGTTGTACTTCAAGACGGTGAAGTTATTAAGGAATGATTTGAAGAAGGTCAAAGTCCACCCTGGGCTGTAGAACTAAACAATGATAATGATATATATAACTGTACCTGAAATTTTCAATTAAAATTTTGAGCATCCTAAGAATATTTTGAGCAGCTTAAGCATTAAGTTTATTAAAAATTGTAGGTTGAAGAGCAGGCTATATTAAATTAAAAGATTTACAAGTTTATAAAATAATCCTTTATTCTATGGATAAAGTAAAATATACAAAATGATTAAATTCTTTGAATCTAATCCTTCAACTATTACAATTAAACATGATAAAGGAGGAAATATACTTTGTCAGAACTTCCCCAGAATAATGTTTTATTATTAGAAAATATTCTTATAAATTAAAAACCACCCAACTAGGTACTCTTAGCGAAGGAAACAAGTATGATTTTTTGTCTATACAGGAAATTTTCTTACAAAATTTTCTAATTAAGGATATCCTTATATTTTTTGGCATTTAATTTTCAAGGATAACTCTAATTATATTATAATCTGAACTTACAAACTGTTTTTTCAATGAAGGTAATATAATCTAATAATCCAAATACTAATAATAATTATCAATATAAAAACAAAAAAAAAATATTTTATTTTCACAACTGTTTGTCGTCATCTTAGAAAAAAAAAAAAAACAAAAACAATTATAAAAAATAATCTTTTTTTTTCACAACTACTTTAACTTGTATCTTCAAATTATTTTATTTTTATTTTTTCATAGTCCTTGTTTTTTTGGAATAGAATTTGATACTATGTCAAGAAAATGTTTTTATATTATTAAATACTTTTTTTTTTTTTTTTGAATTTTTTTTAAATGTATTGGTGTAGCAAGGGGATGAAAATATTTCAGAAGAAAATCTTCAAAGAATAAAATTTTCTTTAAAGAAGACGAATAAGAGGATTACAAACAATTCAAATTTGTGTACGGTTGTTTGCTGTTTTTCCTTCTCTCAAAAAAAAAAAAAAAAAAAAAAAGCATAAATATAAAACACAACAGAAAATGTAAGTGAAAAGATAATTCCAAAATGTAATTTCATTTTTTTTTTGTTTGGAATTTATTTTTCTGCCGCTTTATTTTTTTTTCTTTCTTATGTTGTCAGAATCTAAATCCTTTGTGATCCTTCAAAATGTTACGATATTCATATGTGTAAAGAAATTTGTTAAATTTTGCTTGTGTATGTTTGTATATAAATATATATATATATATAAAAGTGCAAACAACAAATAACCTTAAAATAGAAAAGTATAACATACAATACAACAAACAAATCAACACAACGTATGTATCCTTAAAGTTTTTTCGTCCTTTTCTATGTTCAATATCTTAGATTTAACTTTACTCTTCATTTCTCATGCCTGTTTTTTTACTTTTGTGTATATTTTTAGGTACTTTGCAAAGATCTTTTGCACCTCAAAATAATATCTGTTCTTATACAAGATATTTAAACATATATATATATACATAAGTACGATGTATATATGTATTAGATATGTTGTTCAGTTCTCATTGGAGCCACACCAAAAAAAAAAAGTAAAAAAAAAAAATAAACAGTACAATAAAAATTAAATATGCATAAAACCTAAAGTTTTTTTTCGTAAATAATTTCTTACAAAAGAAAATAAAAACCAAACAACTTTAGAGAGAAGTGATATCAGAAGTTTTTGAGCACTTTTTCTAAGAATATTGTGGAATTTTCCTATATTGCGTCACTTTGTCCGCCTCTTCATTTGTATGTTTATTTACAAGATTTTTAGAACCGTTTTTCATAAAGTAAAGAAGTTTTGACTAAGGGAAGATATTTTAGAAAAAAGTTATGTTCATGGAAGGGGATTTTTCCGGAACTCTACCCATTGGGATTCTAAAGCCAGGTAAAGTTCCAAAGCTTCTAAAGTCTGAAAAGATCGTATATATAAATTGTTATTACAAAACTGCTTTTATGAATTATGTTACATAAAATAATAGGATTGCCATATGCCACTTTATTATTACCGTTCTGCGGAACTCATTTTTTTTAAAGCTCTTGATCCCTTATATTATCTTCTATATTTTTTAAACGATTTAGGTTACCAAGTTGAAGTTTTGATTGAATTTAGGCAACCTTCGCTTCTTAAGCTTTTACAGTTTTTCTTATATAATAAACCAGGTAACAATGGGCTTTAATTTAAAGTTAATGTTATTGATAAAATTTAACACAAAAAGCACACATGACAAATTGGGGATAATAGGTAAAATGAACTTAGAATTTTATTAGTTAACAATAGGTTAACGGGAGTTGATTTTTTTCAAACTTTCTTTGATGTCAAATCAGAACTTCGCAAAGTTGGACATAATTAGTTCCCAAATTTTTTGTTTTGATTAATTGACGTGCCCGTATAGGTTATTAAATTCAAAGTCTGTTAGAAAAGTTAAGTTAATCAATTGTTGAAGAGTTTCAGATGTACAACATTTGATGTCAATCAGTCAAAACCGTTTTGATTTGAGAACAAAAAAATTTAAATATGCTACGAACACAATACACCGCAGTTAGTTCAGAAATACACCACAGTTATACCGAAAACATCTTCTGTAACCAAAAACCTTTACATACAATTTTTTTATGATTGTCGACCTTTTTTAAAACCCATGATTTTATTTCATTACTAGTTTTTTAAACTTCTGTAGCTTTGGGTTTTCGAAATAATTTGTTTAATATTTTGTTACTTATGTATTCTAGGAGTACCTATAGGTAGTAGGTACATATATTTTAGTATGTATGTATATTACTTGGAGTTCTTCCAAATTCTCAATTTGTATATTTTTGACTTTTTCTTTGTTTTTCTTATTGTTTTTTTTTTTTTGTTTTTATTTTTTTCTATTCAAGATTTACATAAATTCACCATTAATATCTATTTATTTTTTTTTTCCTTTGAATTCTGATTCTACTGTTAGATTTTTTCGGTTTTTTTTTCATTATGTTTGTATATGTAAATGTGTCATAAGTATAAGTGACTAGAGATGTGTCATAAAAGATGTTGTCCTATTTGAAAAAAACTATTTTGTAACCTAAAAAAAAAAACTCAAAAAAAAAAAATTAAAAAATTGGGTATGATGTAAAAAAAAATAATTTCCATTTTTTTCTTAATAAAAATTTTGAAAATTTTTATAACAGTTTATAACACACACACCCAAAAAAAAAAAATGAATAAATTCAAGGTCATCAATATTGAAATGAATGATAAAAAGGCCGACAAATCATATTTTGAAAAAAAAAAACAATAAAAAGGACGAAAAAATAGGAAAAAAAAACAAAAATATATGAATAAAAATTGGAAAGGAAATGACAATTATAATTTGTCTGAGATTTATTTAGCATATCAATACATATCTATATAATAATATTATTATTATATAAAACGACCTTCAAATAGTAAATTTTCTATTTGAATTTTCTACTTGAAAGTTTATTATTAAATAATCCATTTTGTTTACTCATACATTGATTATAATATAAATTTATGTATTCATTTTGAATACAATATAATGTTTAATGATAAAAGTGATTAGTGAATAATGAAATGTTTTTTAAGAATCATTAAAATTAAATTATAATCTAAGGAAATTTGAATAGAATGTTAGGGATCAAATTGAATAGAATTTCATATTAAATTAACGTGTAATATTTTGAAAATTTGAAAACGAATTATTTCCGAAGTTTGCGAAGTTCAACTTTGACACAAAATAAAGTTTGAAAATATTGTTGAATCCCGATAAACTAAAATCAACTTTAATTTAAACGTCATTGCGGATTGCAGCAACGCGCATCGGGTATTAGCTAGTTTATTATATAACAGAGAAATGTAAGAACTTAGAGACCAAGAGACTAAAAAAATTTCTTAACTTATACTTATTTTTTAAGAATTAAATTCAACCCATATTTCAAGTTGAAACTTAAGTCTTTTGGAAGATAATACAAGGGATCAAGAGCTTTTGCGAAAATTGACACAAGTATCTCGAAATCTTTTGGCATTATTTGTATGGTCTTTCAAGTCATTTCACTTTTTAATTATTTATTTTAACTTTTGCATTTCCACAAATATAAAGTTAGTATTTTATTTTAAATCTTAATTTAGTATAGATATTTACATTAATTGCAATATATCCAACTAGAAAAAAACGAATAGTAAGTTTGCTTATACAGTAGTTTATCTTAAAAGTTATTTCCAAATTATAAGGAAAATTGCGGAATTCTAATTATTTGAATAATTAAAAACTGAAGTTCAAAATTAAATAAAATAAATTTCGTAAAATACTAAATTTAAACTATTACTTTGTAATTGAATTATAATATGAGATGCTCATACTAATAGAAAAGGAATATCATATTTATATGGAATAACCTAAATTTTCACAGAATTTGACTTTTATAGTTATAGTAGTTATAGAGAGACTTATAGTTTATTCAGAACTTTACACTAAATATTTCGTTATTAATATCTAATGTTGTTGAATAATCATTATATAAAATAAATCTTAAAACTAATTTTGAATTTATTGAAATTATCAATAAATAATACTTATAAAGAATTTTATAAGTAGAAGACAAATCAAAAGAAATTTAATAAATCATCCAATATAATTGTTCTTAAATAATCATTATTGATTATGATGAATGAACAAAATGTTTTAATTATTTGTAAAAATATTTGATTTATTAATTTATATAAGAATTGGGGACCCAGAAGAGCATAAACAAATACCAAGTGAATCTGATCGATATCTCATTGGTTAGAGCGGCGAGTTTTCAACCCAAAACTTTCGAATTCAAATTGTGGTCATATCATATCTTTGATTACTTGAAAAAATATGATTTATATTTGATATTGTAATGGTTTATATCATAATATAAAATAAATTTGGCTGCCAATCCTTAAAAGGAAAAACAGATTCACTCAATAATCACACTGAATGTGGGAAAGACTATTCATAAATAAATAAATAAATAAATTAAAAGGCAAATTTTCAAAATTAAACAATATTCCGTTATAAACTGTAGACAAAGAGTGTATTGAAAAAAGTGAAGTTAAAGACTTATTATACAAATCACACGTGTTTAAAATTGGAAATTTTCTCATTTCCTATTAACAGTTTCTACTAAAAAGAGGGCCATACTAAATAGTTTCTTAAATATCTCGTTCTAATTTCTAAAGGAATATATAAGGGCTATAATGTAATGTTTGAAATAGAAGCAAATAAAACCATCAGTACCTTCTACTAGAAATGATTCAAATAAGTAACGGAAGATATAAAAGTATGTGTAAGTTGTGTGTTATTTTTCAATTAAGCGTTTCACTTTACTTTATAATTTTCAGGATTTTAATTACTTCTTCATATCAAATCCCTTATTTATCATATAAATATCCTTAAAAAAATGTAATAAAAATTTATAAGCCTTATTAAAAACTTTATAAGGCTGTTTGGCACAGTGGTTAGAGTGCCGACCTTTCATGCGAGAGGCCCCGGGTTCGAATCCCAGTAAAATTGAAAAAACTTTTATCTGGTTTTCAACTCGACTCAGCTACCATTCGCATTGGGTTCAAATTAAAGGCTTAATCAACAATTAGTAATTATATATCTTTAATAAAAAATACATAAATATAGCAATATAAACAAATGCAAAATATAAACAAATAACTTAATTGAATAATTTAACTCAAAGATATAGAATACCACATAACTCAAATACAAAATTATAACAATATAAAAAAAATAGAACTGTATTTATTGAAAATCTAAGACGTTCCTACATGTTATAAATCCTAGTACTATCTCATGTTTAAATTGTATGTGGATCATTTGATCAGTTCTTATATATGAATATATCTGCCCTGTTCCGGCATTCACATTTATAGTCAGGCTGTTTAGCCTATCACAGTGAACAGTTAGCACGTAGAGATGCCGGCAAAAAAAAAAAAAAACTCGTATAAATCCAATTACAAAAATATTTACTTTTTTAAATAAAAATCATTCCCCAAACAAATTTCCAACATTTTATATAGATACTCAGTTTTATTTTTAATCAAAACTTTAGATATTTTAAAGTAGGTATCTAGAAAAAATTTAAGTTGACAAGTTATTCCATTTTTAACAAAATTGAATCTAACTTTGTTACAAAACTTTTAAATTCAATTACAAGTTAAATAGGGAAAATATTATAAGTAGGTCAGTTCCATAGGTATATATAAAAACAATAATGTTATTATAACAAAGTGGAAAATTTTTTAATATTATTTAAAAAAAAAAAAATACATTGTAAAGTACCTTTAGATACTGCTTTTAACAGATTTGTTTAACATGGAACCTTAAACTACAAGCACAACTTAAAAAAAAACTCCCTGTCACCATTCGTTTCTTTTAAATATCTTATTTATTTAATTTGTTTTTATTTTCGAAAAATCTTACATTGTACATTTAAAAAACGTAAGATAAGCTTCTCATCAGATAAATATGATTCTCATTTCATTTATTCACAATTTTCTTTCTTATATATAGAAATTCACAATAATGTTATTATTCCTCTCACTTTTGTGGTTAAGGTAAGTACAAAATCAAAAAAAAAAAAAAAAAAATGCCAGCACTGTAGAAAAACCCATGTCTATTTTAAAAGACATCGAAAAACGTATTTTTGTGTTATGCTTCAAATATTTTTTTAAATGTGTGCTGGGTTAAAGTTATTTTGAGTTCACCTTAAATAAAATGAAAAAAACTCACAATAAAATAAACAAAAAAGTTTTGTAAAAACTTTTAAAAGGATTCAGGGACCCTTTTTATTATTTTTAACTTTTCGACGTCAACTTTTAAATTTGGTATGAAAAAATCAAAAGGATCTTTTTTTATTTCATTTTGTAATTTCAAAAAAATACAAAATAAAAATTAAAACGAGGCATGGTATTTTTTTAAGGGTATGCGATGTGGTTTTGTCAGTTAACTAGTTTTCTTTGTTATAATATACTTAAATTTAATAGAATAATGGATTTGAACAATTTTTATATGTTGTCTGTCAAACTAATATAAAACTTGGTAGTCAAAGTAAAATCCTAATCACCTTTCTTTAATATTTTCAGTTTTTTAGCACATTTTTAAAAATTTGAAAAATTTGAATGTATTCGGTATTATTCCGTCCGATTGTCAAACTGTTGACAAAATTGCTACACCATTTCGAATAATGAAATTAAATTTTAACAAGAGTTAAATATTGCTAAAAAATTAGTTTCATAGAATAACTTTTTCTGTATCTCCGGTCACTAACGGACTTCAGCCAACTAAACCCCGGAAAAGTCCTATGTTTATACAAAATTCGGAAAATAACAAAATTTCTATAAAGAATATATTTTTGAACTGGAAATGCCAAACGAAAGCTGTTTTTTTAAGGTTTAAAAATATATGTAAAGTAAATATATAGAGTTGCCATACGTTGTTTTAATTTACCGCTATACGAAATTTATATTATATTTTCCGAACAGTGTAAGTTAATAGCTTTAAATTCAAGGAGTTAAAACTTTGGAAATAATTCATAAGTCATTTCTGAAAATATTTTTGTATGGCCGATCGTTTAGGACGGGGTTATCACGTCGTGAAATATTATTTAATGCTATTTTAAAGACCCTTAACTTAAATATCTGTAAACTTTTTTTTAAGTAAAGCATGTGTAAAATTTTAACAAGATGTTTACTGGTTTTCTTAATTATAAGATTTTTTCCTGATAGTTGAAGAAAATTCCTTTTGACGCTGTAGCAGGAATCCAATATCGCATATTTTGCTATTCACATTCATTAAGATGGAAATATGCTTCATTAGTCATTATTAAACTATTCAGTAATTTTGTAAAAAAAACCAGTAAAATTGAATAGCCATTGGGAACGTTGTATACGTTGGTCAATTGTTCGTTGGTGTAATTTTGCATGTAGGTGCAAAATTCGTTTAATAAAATCTGAAAAAAAACATATAAACAAAAAAGTTATTAAACTTTTAAACCTCATGGCGACATTTGACGCACCCTGTATTAGTCAAAAATTGGCTTATCTCCTCCTTGAATCCAGCTTTTCAATTCAGTCTTATGCAATTGGACTTTAAAAAAGTTTTAGGGATTTTTATTTTGGTATAAATTGTTTAATTAGGAATACTAAGTATGAAACTTCGTTTAATTTTGGAAATATCCTTATTTAAAACCCTTAAATTTTTCCATAACTTCTTTTCGTAACTTTTTTTCATTTAGAACTTGAAATATTAAAGTGTTTTAACATGAAAATTTGTAAAAGCATTTAAATAGATACACATTACAAAATACAAACTATAAAAAGTAAAATAGCAGAGTTATGTATAAAACTATATACCTATAAGTATCTTAAGATTGCTTAGTTCTTTTAAAAAATTCAGAATAAATTTTAAGAAATTCACAAAAACGAAAAAAGGTTGGAAAAAAAAAACAAAAATAACGGTTCTACAAAAAAACAAACATATAAATAGAAAGAAAATATTCAATAGTTATACGCAATAAATTTCAGTCTAATAAAAAATTCAAAGTATTAAAAAAAAAAAACCAAAAATTGAAAATGTTTATATCAATGTTTTTAATGTTGGGGTAATCCCATTTTAGATTTGCATTAAATAGGTTCTTATTTAATTTTTTTTTTTTTATCTTGTTTTTTCTAAGCGTTTTATTTTTTTTTATAGATTTTTGTTTTTGTTTTTATTTTTTAAATTAGATCTAAATAGCTATAGGCGGTGGAATTTTTTATTTGTTTTTTTTTTTTTATGAAAGAGTTTTTGCCATAGGTTAGGAACAGAAAAGTGATGACTAGCAAAAATGGATATCTTAAAAATATTTTAAAATCTTTTATTTTCAATTTAAAATTTTTAGATACATAAAAAAAAATGTCTAAATAGTTTTCAATATTAAATTTAAGTTGTTTTAGTTATCATATTTTAAAGTAAAAAACTTTTGCATTGTAAATTTATTATTTATCCCTAAAATTATGCAAACATTTTTTTTTTATTCAATTTAACGGTTAATAAATTGAAAAAAAATTTGTAGGAACAATATCATCTAAGTCATTTAGACTAGATGTCAGTTTATTTAATCGTTATATTCACTAATCCCTTGATTACTTGACTGAAGCTACTTTATTAAATTATTAATACACAAGTGCTAAATTTGGTGCGCCATCTATTATCTTATAAAAAAAATTATATATTATTTTTTTACGATATAAGCTACTACGGTATATACTTATCCTATCTTACGATATGTTTTTATTATATATGATCTGATCAGGTTTTAAGCCTGAGACCTTCCAATTGATAGATGGATGACTTTGCCACTACGCCATTTGTTAGATTTATTGTAGATATCAGTTGTAGAAAAGATTTTAATTTTTTAAAGAAAGGAGAATTAGGCTGTACTAACTTCTGAGGGTTTATACTAAGTCATATAACGGTAAAATTTTCTAAGTTTAGATAAAATTTCCTTATTTTTAAAACAGTCTTATTATATTACCACCCAAAGCTTTTTACTGAATATTTTTTTAACAATTCCTTAATCTTAAAGTTCTCCCCTTTGTTTATATTGTTATATTAATGTGTTTTTTACTACAGATATATATTTTTTAATCATTGACTTAGCCATTAATTTGAATCCAATGACAAATGGTAGCTGAGTCTAGTCGAAAACCAGAAAAGTATTTTCACTTCCACTGAGATTCGAACCTGAATCTTTCCCATGAAAGTCGGCACTCTAAGCACTGTGCCAGCCAGCCATTTAAAATAAAACTTCAAAACATTTATGGGTCTAATTAACTCACGGTGCAAATTAGTAGAATTAATAAATATAATATTTAATGAAAAATTTAAAAATTCTTAAAAATTTAACTTTATTTTAATTAATTTTAATTTTTTTTCAATTTGATAAGATAGTCCTAGGGCAACACATTAATAATAGTATTCTTTATAAGATCTAATAGAAGTCTAGATAATTTATACGGGTTCATTGAAATTCTCTGTAAAATGTTTTAATTTGTTCAGAGACTAAAGAAAGTCGGAATTACAAAGTAAAATTAAAATAAAAATTTCAAAAGTTAAAACATTTTTGAATTCTATTTTTTATTTTTATTTTATGTTTTATATTTTTTATTTTTTCTTTGAGGGAAATCAAAGAGCAATTTAGAACACATAAAATGTACGCAAACATATTTAAAGAAAATAAAAATCTAATAAAAAAACAAAAAAAAAAAAAAAGAAAACAAAAAAAGGAATAAAAGTTTTCACCAAATATTGAAAAGGTTGTTTGGTAATTTTGAGTTTTTTGTATATTTTGTATATTTGTATTTTACAAAATTGTCATTTTATTTACAGAATACGAATTGAGAAAAAGAGGAATATTAATGAAAAGTAATGGTTCTCTGAAATAATGCCATATTGGAATTAGGTCAAAATCAATTGTTTCTGAATTATTTTTTTTTTTTTTAAGTTTGATTTTTTAAAATGGGAACGTATTCATATTAAAAATTAGGTAGGATCTTATTTTTGGTAACAAATTTAGGATTTTATGCTATTTCATAATATGTACCTACACTAGCGGAGTAAAATACGAATACAAAATAATATATGACTTTGTTGATGCTAAAAGATTAAAAGTTAGGACTTAATGAAGATCAACAATGGAAAAATTGTCTAAAGTAGGTTCCTTTTTCTAGTAAATAAATTATTATTTTGTATTAATTATTCCAAAGTTTTAGTTTGTACTTTCAGTAATTTTTGACTTACGTAAATTAGTGGTGAAAGCTGATGATTTTCAGTATTAAGTTTCTTAAATATGCAAATCAGGAGCAGTAACGATACGGGAAATGATATTCAGTAAAATTCAAATGCTATTTATTGCTAGTACTGAAAAAAATATAAATACCAGTAAAAAATTATTACTGATAATCACCAGTATTTTTCCAGTATCAAGCATTACTTACCAGTATGAACCAGTAGCTACTTACCAGTAACAACCAGTAATCACCAGTATTTACTAGTATTTCCCAGTACTACGTAATAAAATCTAGTAATTAAAGACTAAAACTATTAAGTATGTATACTCTAGTACTGGTGTAATACTGGAAATACCAAATTTCAGTATTTGTACTGATAATTAAATTTTTCCAAGTACCAGTACTAGTATCAGAATATCGTACGGTATTTGTTTGGTGCTGGTATTTGTACGGTATTTGACTTTTATTGGTATTTGGTCACTCACAGGTCTGTGAGTGATTTTTATTGTAATTGAGTGACATTTGATTAAAAGTGATTTAACAGTTGTTTTCGAAGTTGGGGTACAACGCCCTATTATTTTATAATTTTAAAATTTCTCTCCTCTTTCGAAATCATATTTCTATACATTTCATATTCTGAAGAAATTCTGAAGATTTTGATTTTTAATTTCACATGTTAATGAAATAATAACAATATTATTGCCTATTTCTTGGGGCATTTTTTAAATTAAACAAAAGTTCACATGTGTATGTAAATAAAACTGGAGTAAATAAAAAGGAACAAACTCCCAATACTCGAAATTTTTTGTTTTTTTTATATATGTTATTGTTTTTGTATATTTTCTTTCTTTTTGTTTTTTTTTTTTTGTGACGGTAAACTTTTCCAAAAAAAAAAATAAAATTATTTCTTTATTTTTTTTGCAAATTTATAGGAACATTAGATAAATAAATGATACAATGATAGGCAAGAGTATAGAGAAGTTTGAATAACTGAAAAATATTCAATTCTTAGCCTTTTCTGTAATTTTCTTTTGAATTATCAAAAAAACAAAAAAAAAAAATAAAAAAAATAAACAAAATATCTTTAGATACAAAAAATTTAGATTGTTTCAAACCATTTTTTTTTATTGAAAAAACTCTTTTTTTTTTTTTTTTATTTTTTTTTATTTTTTGTTAATATTTTATTTTATTTCTTTTTTAGAATTTTTTTTGCTGTTTTTTTTTTTTTATATTTAAGATAAAAGGGACAAAATACAAAATTCAAGGAACCCATTTTATATATTCTTTTCCTGATTTAAATATTTATTTAGGTAGCATTTGTTAGAATTGTAGAGCAAAAACAAAAAAAAAAAAACAAACCAAATATATCTTAAGTATTATTTAAATAATGTTTTTAAGGACGTATGTATTGTATGTATGTGAGTCTATAAGTATATTTATTAAATGATCTAATATATTATCCTGAAAATTGTAATTACAGATCTGAAAAAAAATAAAAATGAAATAAAATTTAGATTAGACACATGTATAAATACATATATATATATATGTAAATATATATATAATGATCCTAAAACATTGAATATTTTTCTGCTCAATTAAAACTGTGATAGGACTTCAATTGATTTTTGTATAAACATATATATATATATAGGTTTGTACTACATTATAGTATATTATTCATTTATACTCATTTGTTGCTTCTTCCACTTATCTTTAGTCAATTTATGCCTCACAAAATTAATTGTACGTGAATTGAATTTTAATAAAATTAAAAGTGATTTAAGAATATAACTTTATTTTAATGTTTTTTTTTTTTTTGTGTGTAATAATTGATGAGAATTTGAATTGAGTATCAAAATAAAATAAATAAGGAAGTACTTGTCTAAAATATAAAAGAAAAAAAAACTGATTTTAAGAAATGTTATATTTAAGTATAAGTTTATAATTTAATTTGAATGATATGTTAATGTGTTTGTTTTATTTTTTATTTTTTTTTAAATAATTTAATTTGATTAGAAAATGAGTTTTTGGGATGATTAAGGATCACTTTTGATAAAGAAATTTGAAATATTTAAATTAGTTTAAAAATTTTATAGCTTAATTTTTTTATTACAGTTATTTTATTTGAATTCCACTAATAAACTGATTATTTTTAATTTATTATATTAATACAGTTATAATTATATTAATTCCTAATAATTATATCTATTCCTAAGAATTGCTTTTATCTAATCGATAATGTCCTAACACAAGTTAGCCTGGAAATTATTGCTGGATTATGTGTTTTAGTATATATACGCAATAATATTTTAATTAGTGTTAATATGTATGTTAATGACCTTTTAACTGTAATTATTAATAGTTATTAAATATAGCGGAAATCATTTAGATATAAATAAAAATATTTTAATATAAATATTGTTTATTAATAAACAATTCATGGAAAATATGCTAAAAATGCATTTAAAGGTTTTTATTTGAGTTAAGAAAGTTGAAGGTTATATTGAAGATATTCTACTATTTAAAACACAATCTTTCACCAATTTTGAATTTCTGGATTTTAATAAAAGCCAATTTCTCTTGACGCTTGTCTATTAGTTACATTAACAACACATTTCAATAAAGCGATTTGTTATTAAAATTGACCAATGCAATAAATGAGAAAAAACTCACCACTTTGATGAAAATTATTTTAATAAATTTTGGAATTATTTCATATTCAAATTTGCAATATATTTCATTATGAAATGACCTCCAAAATTCTCAATGAAATAAGTTCCCAAAAAAAAATCCATGTTTAGGAAGATCTTTTAATGGAACCAAAATTAACAGTTTTGGATAATATATTTATTTTAAAAAATAAAACGATCGAAAGCTTGAGTTTGTTTTTTCTTTGAAATAAAAAATTAAATTAAAGAACTAAATTTATTTTTTATATACATACTTGTAAATTTATATCTTTATTTTTAAAAAATTAATTTATTCATATAAAAATATAAATACATTACGGATTTACCATAAGAAAATCTTAGATAAAAATAGGTTTTCAAGTTTTTTAAAACTTATCGGAATTAAGAAACTCCGCAAAAAATAAAAATTATAGTATCTATTTTGAGAGATATGTTTTCAACATCTTGTTTTGTTCTTTATATACAAAAACAAAAAAAAATCTTTTAGTATTATAATTTTAGTTTTTCAAGAAATGGAAACGATTTGATCCCAGCTTTACAAAAAACCAAATGCCGCGTTTGCTAACAGCTGAACAAAAACGAGTTCGTTTGACGACTTTAACGAAGTTTTTGGCCAAGTTTCAACGCAATCTAGAGGAATTTTTACGTCGATTCATAACTGTTGATGAAACATGGATTCACCATTACACACCAGAGACAAAAGTTCAGTCAAAACAATGGGTAGAAGATGGTGGAAGTGCACCAAAGAAGGCAAAGACGATTCCCTCGGCAGGAAAGGTTATGGCTACTGTGTTCTGGGATGCACATGGAATAATCTTAATCGACTATCTTGAAGAATGAAAATCGATAACAGGAGAATATTATGTAGCGTTATTGGACCAGCGAATAATGAAATCAAAGAAAAATTACCTCATTTAGCAAAGAAAAAAGTTCTGTTTCATCATGAAAATGCACCTGCACTTTCATCGGCAATTGTGACAACAAAATTAGTGGAATTACGTTATGAATTGCTTCCCCACCCACCATATTCTCCAGTTGTTGCCACCAGTGACCCTTTCCTGTTTCCAAATATGAAGAAATGGCACGGTGGAAAAAAATTCACATCGAATTTTGAAGTTATAGTTGAAACAGAGGGCTATTTTGCAAACTTCGACAAATAGTGCTACGCAGATGGCTTAAAGAAGTTGAAATATCGTTGGACGAAGTGTATCGAGCTAACAGGAAACTATGTTGAAAAATAAAACGTTTTCTGGTCAAAAACTTAATCCTTTGTTTCATTTATCACTGAATTTTCGGACAACCGTCGTATAGTACGCTATCAATAGCAAAGAAAAAGAGAAATATTATATTATTCAACATTTTTGTAAAAGTCATTTAATGATGTATGAATTGTGTAAAATACTATTATTATCAACAAAAAAGCACTCCCCCAATAATTAATATACAAAATTCAGCTCCATTGACAGATGATATTCAGTAAAATTTAAATCAATTCAGCAAAATCGTTTAACAAACAAAATTTTTAAACAATATGTACCCAAAAATTGCCTGATAAAATTCAGTAACAACTACTTCTCCACAAAATTTATAAATTATATTTAGCTCCATTTTTTGGGTGAAATTCAGCAAAATTAAAAACCGTTCAACGATATTATTAACAAATTTCATTATGGATTTAGTAAGTATATTAGTTCAAAAGCTTTAATTTTGCTCTACTGTATCAATTTTTTTGAATTGAATGGATGAATAAAACTTAATCCCTATCACTGAAATCTATGAGTTGCAAAAGAAAATAGCAACACATATGCATAAGCATATACATACAATTAAACTTTTAGAATATGAATTAATTTAATACCTCAGGGTTTTTATTTTTTAATAAAAAAACTTTTGTATTTATATTTTAGAATTGCTTTTTTTTTGCCCGTTAGAAACGAACATTTTACATTATAAGTACTAATGAAGTTTGAAAATGAATTTCAGTTATAAAACAATAAGGAAAATTAAAAAAAAAATAAAATAAATTATACAGTATATATTGGTTTGAGGAGTACCCATCTTTTCTTGAAGTTTTAAATTTCAATGAAATTGAAACAAAAAAACCAAAATTACTTTTTTTCTTATTTCATTTTAATTTTACTTATAAAAAAAAAAAAACAAAAATTTGAAACAGGGGTGTACCAACACAAAAAAAACAACAACAAATTTTTAATAATTTTTTAATGAACATGAAAATCTAATTTGTCTTCTGAAACATTTTAAGATATAATTGTAAAATAAAAATGCCATTAAAAAAAAATTACACATGTGTTACACAAATAAAAAAAAAAAAGTTATTATATTTTTTTTTTCACCTTAAAGGCATTCCAGAATTCCACATATCTTTTGCACAACAACAACAACAGCAACAACAACAACAAAAAACAAAATGATTATTATAAAAACAGAATATGAAATTTTAATTTTTATGACAAACATTTTATACAAAATCAGGAAAATGAAGAAAAACTTTATTTTATTCAAGTTTTTCATTCATCTTTGTATATTTATGTTTTACATAAATTATAAAGAGTTATTCCCCATTTTATAAAAATTTATAAAATGTGTTATTATAAAACATATATGTACATATATATTATGGGTCCGGGTCATAATGTCGACTGAGAAAATGAGGACCTGAGAAAATGTCGACTGAGAAAATATTTTTGAGAATACTGCGCAGTCATTTCATTTGTTCAACATTTTTTCAGTATAATAGTTACTTGAGGTTTGCAGCAGTGAGAATGCTGTAACAGCCCTGTAGGTATGTTATTACAAGAATTAGGTTTGTTAGATTTAAATTGACATAATTTTGTAGATATAAAATAACAAAAAAATTAAAAAAAAGCTTCACTCTTATAAAATACTTAAATTTAAATTCAAATTCAAGTTCAAAAACAATTTATATAAAATTGCGCCTCAAAGTATGCAATTTCAGCTTAAATAATTAGCTTTCACAACAGCTATGGGAAACATAGATGTTGTGAGAGCTAAACTTATCAAAAAGACGGAACGTCTAAGAAATATTATTGCAAACAAGAATATATTTTCTAAATTTGAATATTTATGTTTATTAGCGAGGAACATAAAGTTATACTAAAATCTATTTTTTATTAAATTTATTTATCGTGTTGTTTCACATATAAGTATTATATCTATTTTTTCTTTTAGTTTTTTTTATTGAATGGATATTTATTGTTTCTAGAATAAATATATTGTTATAATTTGTTTTTTATATTTTTAATTACGTCGACATTTTTTGTTAATATTTTCAGTTGTAGGCAAATTATCAGTCGGCATTTTTTTGTCGACATTTTCTCAGTTGGTATTTTTTTTACAGTCGAGATTTTCACCCTCAGTCGACATTTTCTCAGTCGGTATTTTTTTTACAGTCGATATTTTCACCTATTCGACATTTTCTAAATCGACATTTACAACGTTACCGATATATTATATCTATACTCTACACCTACACCTATATTATAATATACACATAATATAATATGCAAATATATGTTATTCTTTATATTTATTTTTAATGTGGTAAAGCAAGTTTTAAACATCCAACCATCACTTGTACATTTTTTTCATATTCCACTAAACGTTCAGTTTATTGGCAAAAAAAAAACAAAACTTTCAGAGTTTGATGAAAGTAAAAAAAAAAAATTTTATAAAACCCGGTTATGGTATAGAACAATTATTCACACTGTTGGAAAAATTTTTACATACCTATATTTTGATTAGATGTTTTTATTGCTTCTCCCCCACTTAATCATGTTCGAATATGTATATATATATAAACGTATGATTATTATTATTATTAAAAAGTATTCAACCAAGTATAATACCTGACGCCGGTGTTATTAGCTCTCATAAAAATAATAATTATTTTGAAATTAATTTATGGGTAATTTATTTTTTTGTTTTTGTTGTTTTTGTTTTTTTTTTTAAATAATATTTTCAAACCACAATTTGTAAGTTTTTTTTTAAAGCACATGGAATATACTTATTCCTTTTCAACATTGGATTAAATACACATACGTAGGTATTTGATTATTTAAGTATTACTGTTATTAATATTTCGTATGTAAGTATGTACCGTTTTAAGTTTAACTTGCACCATATTTTTGTACACGTTATGGCACAAATTATAAATTCATATGAAAAATTATAAATCTATAAGAATTAAAAATTTTACAGATTGCTTGCGGTGGGTAATTACAATTTATTTTTACAATTTTTTGAAAAGTTGCTGAGTTAGACAGTTGAATTGTGGTTTCGAAGCCTAAATATGGAGGTGAAAAATGTGACTCTTTAAGATTAACTGAAGTACTAATAAAATTCGACCTCCTTTTTTTATAAAAATCTAATTTTAAAATATTAAATGAATGATATAATTATAACGGTTTAGGGTTTCTAAATGTTTATTTGGGACGGTAGGGTTAATTTAGGGATTTACGTTTCCACATAAATGAATTCAACATTCAATGTGTTCCTTGTGTGTTGCATCATTTATTATTTTACTACATATTCATTTCTCCTAATAATGGATAAGCACTCAAACTGCTTGTGCAATACTATAGCTAAAGAATAACGATGAGACAAATATGTCCTTAAGGGGTTAAATGGAACATCAAGAAAATATAGGTTGACTTCTTACTTGAATTTTTCAAAATCATAAGTATTGGAAAATAAATATGAAGGTAAAGTGTTCAAGTTCGACAATTTCTAGGTACTCCAGAGTTCTAGTATGAAAAAGCTCTAGAGTATTAAAACTAAAGCTCTAAACGAGATTGAGCTACTTGACATTATTACGACGATTAGGATGGATTTTTGACAAAATATTTTTTATTTCTTCTGAAGAATTACATAGTAATTATTTATAGAACATAAAACCAGCGATTTCATGCATATATTAAAAAGCGGTACTGAGCGCTCTAGAAAATATATGTCAATTATACTCAGGAGAACTATACATACTTGTATGTTCAATATATTTAAAGTTGAAGATGTAAAGTATTTCCCACTCCTTCTTAAGAATCCCAAGGAATTCTCTGTACCTTGTGTGACTGAAAATATATGCACAAAAATATTAAATGTATCAAATTATAATGCTCTTTGATTATTTTAAGTTCAAAATATTTGGAGTGACCATTTGTATTTAACATGGCTACCTAGAAAATAATATTTATTATTGCCACAAAAAGTTTTGAACCATTTAATATAAACCAAAATTTACTACTAGTTTCAAAGTAATAATTTTAAACATCAATATTTTCAATACATTTAAACATACATTTTCTACTCGTATTTAAAAGTTAAAATTTTGTTTTTCTTTTTTTAGGGTTTATCACTCCTGCCAAGAAGAATGACTTTGTTTAAATCTCTTTTCATTAAATTAAAAAAAAAAAAAAAATAAAGAGTTGACATAAAATGAAAAATACAAAAAAAAAAAATAAAAAAATAAAAAACAAAAAAACAAGAACATAAATTAATACCCAATTCTATTCAGCAAAATTGTTTTTTATATATTTATTAACAAAAATAAAATACGGTAAAATTGAAAATGATGCAACATGTGTTCCATTTGACATTTGAAGGGAGAAAAAACAATAAATAAAATGAAAAAGAAAATACAATATAAAAACAAAAAAAATATAAGAAAAAAACAAATTTTGTGTAACGGAAAAATATGGTTTGACATACAAAAAGTGTTACATTCTCCTATTGTGTTAAAGTTGTCAAAAAATTTTGTTTTTTAAAAGTTTATTGTTTTTTTTTTTTACAAAATGGATCCGGTTTTGTTTTTTTTGTTATATTAACTTTTTATTTATTTTGCAGTTTTTGGGTGTCTGTCTGTCCGTCCGTCTAGTTTCTTTGTATGAATTTTTAAGAATTTAAGAGAAAAGTTGACTTGATAGTTTTTTAGTCACTTTCATCCGTCAATCTTTTGCGTCCTAAACTTACATAGTACATACCTTATTACTTCATACATAAAAGCCTTTCAATTTTATTCCAGTGCCCTCTGTTGAATCAATATATTGCTGTACACTAAAATTTTTGATACGCAGGGATAATGAAATTCAGTATTCAGTATTCAATACTTTCTACTGATGTTCTACTATATAAAACTTCCTGTTTTTTGGTAATATTAAGTTCCGATGAAGGTTCTATTAAGATATGAAAATGTGAAGAATGAGACAGTAGTTAAGATATCGACCTCTGAATTGTTTTAACAATTGAAAGAACTGAAGAAGAATTGAAGAAGAAGGGTTCAAGCCCGTGTTAATATAATTACAATTACCATACAGTAGTTTATATCGTAATCTAAGGCCCAACCGAACGCTCAGTGTTACATAGTTCTGAAGGTGATCTTCACGAACAAAAAATTGTTCCGAAAGGAGGGAGGGTTTTTTTTACTCCTTCTCGGGCTTAATGGTTTCAAAGTCATTAAGTGTGATTTGTAATTCGAATCAGTGTAAAGTTACATAAAATGAGAACGGTTTGCTCAGTTTTATAGCGCATTTTGAAGCTCTCAATATGAGTAATTCTATGTACTTATTCAAGTTATACTTTCAAGATATATTTTGTTTTAATGATGAATTTTTGTTGATTACAAATTCAATAATTTTTGTTTTAAACCTCATTATTTAAAAAAAAACAGTTACATAAGTTGCATAAGAATTTTAACAAAATAGAAATGTTGACCTAAACTCCTAGAAGGAGTGGAAGAGGAATAAAAATAAAAGATATTTAACCACCAAATGCAGGCTAAACAGCTACTTTCCATAATTATTTTAAGTTTTGTAGAAAAACCACTTCTATTATTTTAACGAGGAATCTTTTCCCATTGAAATATGCAAAGGTGCTTCCCAAAAAGTTTGTTTTTAAATTTCGAAACACAAAAAGTATAAAATTTATTTCATTGCTATACATTGTTTATGATTATGTTTTTGAATATTCGGTTTTTAAAACAATTTTAGCTCAAAGGTTTTTTGTTTTTATAAATAATGATTTATTAATTGAATTTTTAAAATTTATGTGTATTTAAATTTGTTTTACATAACAACCATAATGACAAAATTTATTTCTACGAAGGATTAAAGTAAAAAATTTATGCTTTAATTTTTACTGCGAGACGCCTTTTCAATATTAAATTTTCTTTTCCTTTTTTATTTGAAAAATTTTTGTAAATCTTTGTATTGATATTGCATTTGAAATAAATCATGTTTGAAAGAAGCGGCTTTAAATTTAAAACAATTTAAAAATCATTTTTATCATAAATGAAAGGCCTGCTGAAGCACTTTATTATAAATTTTCTTATTACTTTGTCCAAAACTTATAAGTATCTACGTATACGTATTTCTTTTTTCATGCGATAGATGCGTACCGCGTTTATCCGCGTAATGCAATAAAAAAAATTTAATATTGAAACTTGTTTCTGTGGCCCTGTGGTTCTGCTTCTTACAAAGTTATAACAAGAGTTGTAAAAGGTATATTTTTAATCTGAAAATGTCAAAAGACACCTTTTTTATAATCTTTATAAGAAGAAGTTAGATTCTCATAAATTTTAGGAGGTGTTTGACCCAAAATTTTCAATTAAATATGGCGTTCTTAAGGAAATTCTACATGTTATTGTTTGAGAAGATTTAATTATTAAGAAGAACAAATTTCTCTCAGTATTCAAAAATGAGCATAAATTTCAATAAAACAATTTTTGAATTTTGCAATTTCTAAACATTGTTGAAGCGTGCGTCCTTCCATGGATAAATGGCATAGCCTACTGAACACAAATAACATAAGAAGAAATGTCAAAAGATAATACGCAGTGTTGCCATTATGTCCATGTTTAATTGCATCATTTTTCTTGGAGAATCTCTTACAAGTTCAAATACAGGTACATAGTACAATTTAAAATTTGGAAAAACTGTTTTTCACTATCTATAACTAACTATTTTAAAAAATAAATAAATAATTTCAGGAATATTATAAACAAACAGTGGTTTATGTTTTTCCAAAAATAAACTAGTTTTTTAGAAGTTATACTATACATCAATCGCAAAAACAATCCAAGGGGAAATTGAAAGTTGTCAGAAATAACTTAAGTTTTTAAAATAAATATATTTTAAAAATAAAATTTAAAATTTAATTAAATTATTATTAAAAAAAAATATTTTTATATTTTCTGGAATTTCACTTTATAAGTCAATATTTATAGGAATTTGTTGTATATATACATACTAACACTTTGAAAAACTTTGAATCATTAAATAGAATAAATTGTCGAATCCTGAATATAATTTAAGGATTATTACACGGATTATTATTATATAGAAATTATAGAAAATATTTTTAAAATATTTAAACACTTTAATTAATAGAATATATAATCTAAAAATATATTTTATATAAATAAGATTCAGTGTATGAATAAATTAAAAATAGTATAATTTCATTTGAATATTCGAATATTCATAGGGAGATACAGCCAGATTTTCATCTTAATTAGCATTAATAATTATAAGAAAATATAATTGACATTCTGAGATTGGAATAAATAATATTTATTTTTTTTTATTTTTTTATTCTTAATTATTTCTGCAAAGTAAAATATAGAGAAGCAATAGTTTTTTTTTTTCATTATATATTTTACATCCAGCTTGGTATGATTTTTTTCGAATGCCTCAGCTCTCTAGTGTATTAATTAGTGACAAAAGTGATAAATCTATATATATAAAAGGGAATGTTTGTGTGTATGTTTGTTTGTTTGTTTGTTTGTTTGTTTGTTTGTTTGTTTGTATGTAGCGAATAGACTCCTAAACTGCCCAGCCGATTTTCATGAAAATTTGTATATAGGGGTTTTTGGGTACGGAAAGAAATCGTGGCCCAAAAATTTTGCTCTAACGGACCGCCAAGTTGGGGCTGTGGTGCAAGTATTTAAACTTCTTTGTTCTAAAATGAAAACGGTTTGACCGATTGACTTCAAATTTTGTATACGTGATGCTCTTTGAGAATTAAGTAGACACTATTAACAGTTTTGGAATTTGTTAACCCATGTCGGGCCGACGGGTGGTCAAAAAAAATTTTGGGTCCAAACTTTGTCCGATTTTACGAAATTCTGCTTTGGTTTAAAAGAAAGCCCCAAAAAAATTTTTGTTGAGTTCCATTAACCCTTTGCGGCCCAACAGCTTTTTATAGGTTTTTTCAATACTTTACTCTAAATTCGAAACGGTTTGACCGATTGACTTCAAATTTTGTATACGTGATGCTCTTTGAGAATTGAGTAGACACTATTGACAGTTTTGGAATTTGTTAACCCATGTCGGGCCGACGGGTGGTCAAAAAAAATTTTGGGTCCAAATTTTGTCCGATTTTACGAAATTCTGCTTTGGCTTAAAAGAAAGCCCCAAAAAAAATTTTGTTGAGTTCCATTAACCCATTGCGGCCCAACAGCTTTTTATAGCTTTTTTCAATACTTTACTCTAAATTCGAAACGGTTTGACCGATTGACTTCAAATTTTGTATACGTGATTCTCCTTGAGAATTGAGTAGACACTATTGACAGTTTTGGAATTTGTTAACCCATGTCGGGCCGACGGGTGGTCAAAAAAAATGTTGGGTCCGAATTTTGTCCGATTTTATGAAATTCTGCTTTGGCTAAAAAGAAAACCCAGAAAAAAATTTTATTGACTTGCATTAACCCATTGGGGCCAACAGCTTTTTATAGGTTTTTTCAATACTTAACTCTAAATTAAAAACGGTTTGACCGATTTTCTTTAAATTTTGTATACGTGCTCCCCTGTGAGAATTGAGTTGACACTATTAACAGATATGGAATTTGTTAACCCATGTCGGCCCGACGGTTGGTCAAAATATTTTTGGAAGCTAATATTGTCAAAATTTGCGAAGTACTGCTTTGGCTAAAAAGAAAGCCCCAAAAAAATTTTGTTGAGTGATTTGGAAGCAAATTACGTCCAATTTTGCGCAATACTGCTTTGCCCAAAGAGAAAGTGTAGTTCCGTTGACCCAGTGGGGCACAGTGGCTTTTAATAGATTTTTGCGTTACTTAACTCTAAAGTAGAAACGATTTGACCGGTTTACCTCAAGTTTTATATGTGTGAAGCAACTTGAAAATGGAGTTGAGTCTGTTAACAGTCGGTCTTGCGATTTTTCAAAAAAATTTTTTGGAAGTAAATTACGTCAAAATTTGGAAAGTAGTTCGTACTGCTTTGAATTACAGAAATTTTCAAAAATTACTAGAATAATCCTAGAAAAATCGTTTTAAAAAGATTGCTTTCACACATTTTAAAATTTACATGTGTAAACCGTGTGAAGTTTTGTGTTAACTTTTTGCAGTAACATCAAATTCAATTAAACCTCCATTGAGAGGCGCAGCAACGCGCACCGGGTATTAGCTAGTAATTTTATAACAAAACATGATAGAAAAAAATTTATTTCATTGTAAGTTTTTTTTTAACAAGTCTTGGGAGAACATAAGAAGAATATAATAAAAGTATAATGAAATAATGAATAAATAATATTAAAATTATTGTATCGTAAAATAATGTTGATAAAATTTTTATATTTGCATCAAGGCAATAAACGTCACGAAGAATAAATTAATAAAATAAAATTAATCATTATTAGAACTAACCTAAGGCGTTTTTTCTATTTTAAGGAGTTTTTTTTGTGCAGTTTTTGTTTAAGATTTTTACAATAATGTCAAATAGTTATCAGTTAATATAAAATCTTAATTGTCGAAGTCATTGACTACGTACATTAGTACAGGCCAGAGTGAGGAACAACAGTCATTGGATGACAAAGGAATTATTGAATATGATCAAAAAGAGGAATAACCTGTTCAAAAAGTTGAAAAAGCAGCCTAACAATATAGATATTCAAGCAAGTTTTAAAAATGCAAAGAACAAGGTTAATTATGAAATAACTAAAGCCAAACAAAATTATTTTAATGATAAACTACAATTAGCTGGTGGTGATCAAAGGAAAATTTGGAAAGTACTAAATAATCTCATCTTGAAAAAATCAACTGAGTTAAGTAAGGTTATCAAAGAAATAAACAGTAATGGAATCAGAACATGCGATAGTTTTGAAATTGCAAATTCATGCAATTCTTACTTCAGTTCTATCGGAAACAAACTAGCTGATAAAATTGTTGATACTGAAAAATACACAATCAAAAATAGATTTGTTGAACAGTCTATTTTTCTTAAACCAACAGATGAAACGGAAATACATAACATTATCATGCAGTTAAAAAATAGTTCTCCAGGAGGTGATAATATTTCAGCTTCAGATTTAAAACATGTTGCAACTTTAATAACACCTACAATTGTATGCTTGATAAATAGGTGTCTAAATACTGGTATATATCCCGAGTGTTTAAAATCAAGTATTGTTGTACCTATATTTAAATCGGGATCAACCTCAGATGTATCAAATTATAGACCGATTACTCTCTCAAGCTGTATTGGAAAAGTATTTGAAAAGGTAATTAACTCTAGAATACAGGAGTTCGTGCAAAAAGTTGTAGGATTTGATATAAATCAATTTGGTTTTCAAAAGAAAATTGGAACTGACTCTGCAGTCCTTGAATCTACCAACTCAATTATAAATAAACTGGATCAGGGAAATTATGTATGTTCGGTATTCGTTGATCTAAAGAAAGCCTTTGATACAGTGGACCATAATATTTTACTTGACAGATTGCACGAAATCGGAATAAGGGGTACTGCTAATAATTTACTTTACTCATATCTTAATAATAGAAAAACTATGACAAAAATTAATGGGGTTTTCAGTAATGAAAATATTATAAATATTGGTGTTCCTCAAGGATCAGTACTTGGTCCCACACTGTACTTACTTTATATTCATAATATCCAGTATACGAATTTGAGGGCTGACTATAAGATCTTTGCTGATGATACTCTACTTATTTATAATGCTAGAACCTGTGAAGAACTTGAAAGTCTTGTAAATACTGATTTGGGAATATATGAAAGTTGGCTTAAAGGTAATAAATTAACTATTAATGCGGAAAAAACAAAATATATAGTATATAAAATAAAAAATAAAATTGATATAAATCCGAATCTATTGGTAAATAAGACTAAAATTGAAAGAGTTACTACTTATAAATACCTTGGGGTTGTAATAGATGAAAAACTAAAGTGGGAAGATCATGTTAATAGATTAGTAAAAAAAATTGTGCCTCTGCTTGGTGCCTTCAAAAGAAGTGGAATTATGTTGAATAAACAAACTGCAGATAAGCTTTATTATTCTCATATTATCTCGCACATCAGATACAATTTATGTAATTGGTCCAGCTGTTCATTACGGTTGAAAGATAAAATTTGTGTTTTAATAAACAAAGCCATAAAATGCTTACATAAGTACGACTGGCTTACCCCAACAAACGAAATTTTTAAGCGCACCGGATATCTGAAGTTACACGAACTCATCATTTTGGAAAAATCTAAACTAATTTTCAAAATAGAAAAAGGGGTTTATAAAAAAAACGTCATAATTACCAAAAGAAATAATATTCATAATTACAATACAAGAAGGTTGAACAATTTAAATCATGCCAAATCAAGAATAGAGTTATCACGCAATAGCTGTCTCTCGTCATCAATAAGAATTTATAATAAATTGCCAATGGATTTAAAAAGAAGCTCAAACTTGAATATTTTTGTCAAAAAACTGAAACAATTACTAAAGAGGAGTGAAACAATGCTTATAGCATATAATGTTATGAGCTACGATATTGTATTTATGTAATTATATATTATGTATATATGTAAATATATTAAAATTTTAAATTTACTTTGTTAATAATATTAGGAAGTAACTGCGACGTTTTATACCAAAACTATAAGTTTTGTTTATATCAAAGTTACAAAATAAAACAAAAAATAAAATTACAAAAATAAATGCTCTACTTTTAAGGAAAAAAAAAAAAAAAATGTAAAAAAAATATGTATATCACTAAGTAAATTTAAACAATAAATAAATAAATAAAATAAAATCTAAAAATAAAATATATTTTCAATGTATACCTACTAAAAAAATATATATAGATTTCTGCACTTTTCATTTAACATTTGATCTTTAAAATAATTTGTTCTTAAATATATTGTTAATATAATTAAAAAAAAAAAATTTCTGAAAGTAACTTTTACTAATTTCATAGTCATTAACATGAAATTAAGCTCTCATTTTTATTTAAAATTAAAACTGTAAATGTATTTCTACCTAGAAACATAAAATATTTCATATAATTTTTATATAAAATTAATACAAAAAACATCTATCTACCAGTAGCGTGCCGTAGCTTTTATGATAAGGTGAGCAATAAAATTGAAAAACGAAAACTCTCAATATTAAACTAAACTATGGCATTATAAACCGACCAACCAAATATTTAGCCCTTTTTATTTATTCAATAAATTAATAAAATAGACAATTCAATGTAGTTATACAAATCCGAATCCAAATGAGAGAAAAAGATTGATAATTTAATCTAAGGGTTCGCCTAATTATATGCAAAAGATGTGCTGTAAAACTTTTATCCATAATTTTGAGTCAACCATTTTGTATGATGTTATATTATATGGAAATTAAAATTTTTTAGTACGTAATAAGTTTATGTATTATTAGAAATACAACAAACTGTTTATGTATTATTAGAAATATGCAATGCTCCTCATTGCATATAAGGACTGCACGCCACTGATATATATATTAATGTATATTAAGTATAAAGTAAAGATACTGAAGAAAAAAATTAAGGTAATGAAGAAAACAAAATTCAGTATAAAATTTTTTTTTTCAAAGAAAACTGAATTATACATATAAAAAACAAAGTTGGAATTGATTTGTCTAATTAATGAAATCATAATTTTTTTTCTGTATTTTTTTTTCCTGTTTTTTTTTTTGCAAACAAATTTTTATTTTTTTATTCATAATCATTCTACTATACTTGTATTACAGAATATAATTACCATTATTATTAGCTGTATTACTGAGAAAAAATAAATTAAAAGAAAAAAAAATATGAAAAATCCTTGAGAAAAAGTTATGAAAATGGAAATTTAATAAAAAAATAAAAAAAACTTTTTGATTCGTGTTTGATTTTTTTATTTTTGTTTAAGATTGTGAACACTTTGTTGATTTATTTATTCTCCTGTTTTATTTTTAACCTCTGGTGTTTCCCTAGTTTTGTATTTTTCTCAATAAAATTCATTTAAATCAATATTGTAATATATAAAATATAAGCATATGTAGGTATAGTGTATTTATTAAATAAAATGCATTTTATTAGATATAGTATTTTTAGCTAAAAATATAACCTTTTATTTATATAATGATTGTTTTATAAAAAAAAACGCTTTATTTTATTATGAGTAAATTGTTTGTTCACATAAAGTAACTGAAACTTCCGATTTTCCACCAATATTTTGGATCCTTATTATCCTTGGGAATAATATTTTGATTTGCCAGATATTGCCAATTTTATTGTGTCTGGTCTTATATCAGTGGCGGTGCTTTCTTATATCCTCAGAAATCTATTATATACACTCTAAGGAGCTACGAGCTTTGTCTTTGGATGATATTTCTAAACGTATGTCCATACCAATTTATTTAATTAATAGCGTATTTTTCCTTAAAGTTTATTAAATCTTTTTCACTATTTAATTTTTATCTCACTCAAATATATACTAAAAAATTTTAACTCATTTTTTTTTAAACTGTATAATTAAAAACTTGTAATTTTTACAGATTACATAAAATACAATTTAATTTAACAAGTGAAATTTAATTGTATTTTGTGAATTTGTAAAATCCATGAAATAGACCAATTGCTTAATTTACTTTTAAAAAATATTATTAATAATCATTAATATTTAAATATTAATTAGGATTTCCAAGTTTTATTAAATGTTATGATCCTTATTACACTTTTGTACCCTCGTACGTATTTTAAAAGTTAATTTTTCAGAAAAAAAACCCTGTGTTAAAAATACAGGCCATGTTACTATAATTTTTTAACATACCTAGGCTCAATAAAACTTTCAAGGCTTTGTCCAGTTACAATAATTCGTCCTAAGTTATTCTACGTAATTATTTAAATTTTTTCCCCAATAAAGCACATTAATTGGACGTAGTATAGTATAAAAATCAATATTTAATCAAAATCATCAATATTGATGGTATATTGTTATAAAATCATCAACATTGTTATAAAAATTAAAAATACAACAAATTATGTAGGATGGAGTGAAAAAAAATATTAGAGAACGGCGTAATGAATAAAATTAAATAAAAACAAAAACAAAAGATTTTCAATAAAAAAAAAACTTAAAAGTTCTCTAATGAGATATAAAGTTAGAGCTTTGAGTAAAATCAAAAAAAAAAAAACCCCCAACAACAAAGTAAAATATAAAACAAAAAATGTTTATTAATTAGTTAAATTTTTTTTTTCATACTTTGTATTTTAAGTATTTGACTTGCATTGGTTTCTTTTGTTCTTTTTCTTGTACTTTGTTCAAAGTTTTTTCTTTTCCTCTTTTGTTTTTTTTTAATAAAAAGCTTTAAATATTAATTTGTGAAATTTAAATAACATGATAATATTAATTTTATTTTTATTTTATATTTTCATTATTTACATTTTCTTTTTATTTGAACTTCAAAGTAATGACTGTTTTTTTTTGTAGAATTTTTTTGTAAAAGTTTAAATTAAATTAAAAAAATTTTTTAATTAGAATTTTTTTGAATTTTTTGAAAATTTTGAGTATAGGAAAAATGTTTTATTAGAATATCTTAAAAATTACAACAAATAAAATAATATTATGTTAATTAAATTATGAATAAGAGTTAAATTATTTTCGGATTGAGTTAAAAATTGACACCAAAAGTTCCCACCGTTTCTGAGTGAAAAATTTGAGAAAGAACTGATAATGTGTACTTTGCAAATTAAAATAAGTAATAAAATCTCATTTAGTCGATGTAACTGACTTTATACCCTACACCTGGACAATTAAATTGAACTTTTCATGACCCTGACTGCAATACATCTCAGATTTCAGGGACATTAAGCAAATATGATGGAACACCACATTATCCCAATATTAGGGATGTAATGAATATAAAACATACATTATTGTATCAAATTTGAAGTATGTTTATTAATTAATTTCGAAGATATGGTTGTTAAGTTAGAAGTATCCGAATTACCGACGGAATTCATTCTAAATTTCGGGGAAAAAATTAAAATATGAAAAAACTTATACAACCTAAATCTCTTTTTTACGGGAATTTTAAATAACGCGATGTGGAAAAATTATTCAATTCTTTTTTTACACGTTTGAATTTGAAATAACGCGATTGAAAAAACTTGATTAAATTCAATTTTAGCGATTTGAAATTTCACCAAATAATTTTATGTAGAAAAAAATTAATTTTTTTAATAAGGTTTACATACACACACATAAGGATATGAGTTCCTTTGATAAAGTATCGTGAATTATACAAGGAACTTACAAAAAATAAAACCCAAGGATTAATAACTGATTTTGCAATCAAGATCACACCAGTATAGAAGCATAAGTATAAAAATTAATCAGGAATTCAAGTGATCAGAGTCTTCCATGGCAACCGTGTCAGTAAAAAAATTCGAATGATGAGAGTAATATGTATTTAAGGTACATCTCAGAAATGAATTTAAAAAAAAAACCATAGTTTGTTTTCTGAAGATGAAGACTTTTTATAATGTACAATTCCATTTTTGTTTGAATTTATTAAATATCTTATTATTAAAGTGTGCATTACACTTAATTTATTTTTGTTAATTTCTTGAAAGTGCTTCTCCAACTTTTGCATTCATAACTTGTTTACGGGATTTTTTTTTTGCGCGGATTTTTTCGAAAGCGTATTTATCGCGTGGAAATGGAATTAGGTTTATATTATAAACATTTATAACACATTATTATATAACATTATATGTACCAAATTTTAAGTTTCTATCTTTGTTAATTAGAAATTGGGAAGTGCACAAGTGCGATATCTGAACCATGACTTGTGGTAGGGACCTGGACGGACCGATATCGTTTAATCAACTCAGAAGGTTACAATGAGTAAAAGTAATACTTTTCTACATCTTTTTTAGGTTTAGGATATAGAATTTGAAATCTGTTTCAAAACAACTGGGTATTGCAGATGAATTGATTAGTAAATTTTTAAAGTATCTATTAGTAATTAAAGTTTAACTAAAAAGTGTAAATCAAACTAAAATATGGCAACTTAAGAAAGAAGTATCAAAATAAATAATCTTAAGTCCAATAAATAAGTAGTAACTATCAATAATATAATTTATAAATTCCCTCTTGGTGGCATAAATTAAAATAGACTTCGAAATTTAATTCAAATAATCTATTTTCAAAAAGGTCGATTTGATTTGGGAACAGAAAGAAAATCTTTGTCTTGTAAAATTTAATATGAAAAGAATCTCAACTACCAACAAAAGCTATTTGATCCTATAAACTCATCATGTAGTTTTTGTAGATAGTTATGAAATTATTTAAAAATATTTAAGGTTTAAAGAGTCATTGAATTTAGTAAATAATCATTTGAAGTTAAACAACAAAAATTTAAGTCACATTACTTTTAAGCAGACCTCTAAAACTCATGTTTTAGTACCATTACCTAATACCATTATTGAATACTTTTATAACTAGCCATAAATACTGTAAAACCAATACTTCTAATTTTCAGGTACAATTTAAAAATAATATTGTTAATATAAAGTTTTAAATACCTTTGTAGTTTAATAACTACTTTAAAGTTTTTGCAGTTATTTAAACAGTTTTTAAGTAGGTTCAATTACTTAAGTATTATTTTAAGGTATTTTTTAAAGTACTTAAACCCTAAAGTTTTTCTCAAAAACTATAAATAGTAAGTTTATGGTTATAATTATTATTGTTATATAGACTACAGTAACGAATATAAGAATTGTTAATTTTAAACACATACATAATATTAAACAATTACCTAAATTTTGAATATTATGACGTGCTTACACAAATGTATCAAGTACAACATACCAAGTACCAAGTACTCATTTAGGTATTTATACCCGTATGACTACATAGTCAAAGGGTATAATAAATTTGCCATTACGTTTGTGACACAGAGAAGGAAGGGGGGTAGATATAGACTCCAAGTGTATAGGTCGGATGAGATTCAAAAAATAAATCGATTTAGCTATGTATGTCCGCCTGTCCGTCCGTCCGTGTACACGATAACTCAAAAACTAATGGAGCTACAATCTGGACATTTTTGCAAACTCATTTTTTTTTGCAATAGCCGTCATCGCTATTTAAATCTAGCCATTTTGGTCCATGGGTTCGGGGAGCTGCCATACAACTCCTTTTTTTATATGTGTATTACTCTGTACATATTAAAACTGCGTGTCTGAAATTTTGCCAGAAGTAGTTTAGTTTTATGGCCAAAGTGTCTACAAAATTTGGTTGGTCTACTGCAGTGGGTTCGAGTAGCTGCCATACAACTTTTAATTTTATATGAGCATTACTCTCCACCTAATGAAGCTGGGTGTCGGAAATTTTGCCAAAAAAAGTTTAGTGTAATGGCTAAAGTTTCTATAAAATTTGGTTGGTTTACTGTAGAGGGTTTGACTACCTGCCATACAACTCCTTCTTTCATATGAGTATTCCACTACACTTAATAAAGCTGATACTTGAAATTTTGCCAAAATTAATTAACCGGATGATATAATGTATATGTTACGGTCATAAGCGTATCCCAGAGAGACACAGTCTACTCTACTACACTCTTCCTCGTTTCTTTATAGAACTGCAGCTTAAATATAATTTTGTAAATGAATTATAAAAATTTTTTACTTTACATATATTCAAAAAATTGTCTTCGTCATAAATTTAATATAATTTATAAAATATCTAGTAGATACAATATTTTAATTAGATTTATTGCTTTTTATTTTAACTTTTACAATGTCTATGGGTGGCATTTTCTATTCTTTGGTATACTAATTAGTAAAATGAAAATTTTATTTCTAAAAAAAATTTTCATTTTTAATCCTTGAAAAATTTTATTTCAATTTAAAATATGCAATTAATTTAAAATTTTGACAGTAACAATAGTTATAAAATTTTTAATTTAAAAATTTTTTTTCAACAAAATTTTAACTTAATTTAAAAATTTTTTGTTTTTTGATTTTGATTTTTTTTTTTTTTAATTCCTATTTTCTTTTTCACCATCATTAAAACTTTTTTGGAAAAACTAACAAGAAAAAAAAATATTAAAGGAAAATTAGTAATTCCTTTCTTTGACCCTTGGAAAATAAGCCGTAGTAACATTTGAAATAATTTTTTTTTTTTTTTAAAGTTGACTAATTGCAATTTGTAAAATTCTTGTGCCTTCATTTTGATTTATTTGAATTTTTAATTGATATAATAAGATTATAATTTTGCCTATTAAAAAAAAACTTTTGTTAACTTCAATTATCACAATGGTAGAAACAACAAAATTGAATAAAAATAATTAAAGAGAGGTTTCCTTTTTAATTTTAGAAATTATTTTCGAGAAAATATAATTATGTTTATTTAATAAAGTTTGTCTTGCATCTCAGAGGAGTTGTAAATGACCTTAAAATCTTTCAAAATGATACAAAATTATAAGTAACATCATTGCATAGAATAAAATGATTGCGCGGGGACTTAAAGCCATTTAAACTTAAAAATTGAGGGATAAATTAGATGGAAGTTTAAGCTGAAAGGCCTTGATGGGGCACTTGGTTTAGTAATCATTTGATGATGGAATATTGTTTTTATATAATATATATAAGATAAACAAAATAAATAATGAGTTATGAATTACTATAAAGTGCTATGAATTACTAGGAAGGCTCAGGTGTTACTTGTTAGGATGGTATATTTTATATCTTCTATATTAGAAAACAATAACCATAAGTTTAGACTGAAAATCTGCTTTAAAATGTAAAAAAGACTTTAGACAAATTTTATACAATCATATTATAAAAATTATATTTTTAATACTATCTTTTAGATATTCTTAATGATTAAGTTCTTATTAGTCCTTTAGATAAAATTTATTTTGGAAGTTTAACTAACATTACAAAACACTTTTATGATTATGAGATTCAAATAATATTCATTTACTTCTCCATTACAAATTCATTTAGAAAAATTAGATTAAGATATAAACTGTCAAGTGGCTTATTTAAGTAGATTTTATACTAATCGTAGACGGATGAATCTAGAATAAGTTAAATTCGGACTGCTTTTAAGTATTTTGTACTAGATTAACAGTCAGATACAATTTTCTTTTTAATCCAAATATTCGATTACAAATATCCGAAAGTCTTCAAAATCTTCTACTGTTTATCATTAACATATCATGGAATAACCAAAGAAAAATATTAAAGACTTGAAAATTAGATAAAAGAAAATTTTTAAGAATCTGAAATTTCTTTAGGGAAACTTAAAGGAAACTCAGCAAAAATGTGTTTCACGTAGATATCCTAGTGCTCAGAATATTTCGATACCAGTGTTATAGTTGGACTAGAATATAAAATAGCTTCAAATTAAAAGTTTGATCAGCGATTGTGACTGATGGAAACCGTTTTTTCCAGCAACACTTTTCCAAAAAGACTTCAAAAGGATCAAAAGAAGGCGAATTTTAATTTAAATATTAATAATAATCCACAAAGGTATTTAGTTTTATTTATTTATTTATGAACAGTCCCCTAAAACATACAATGTGGTAAATGAGTGATTAAGCCTTTCCTTTTCAGGTGTGGCATAAATTAATTTTATACTATCCAGGGACCAGGGTTGGGATCCGAGACCCTTCGAATCCCTATAATAATTATTTAATATCAAAATAAATAATTATAGAAATATTTAAAAACATTTTTCAATCCATTGTATTTATTTTATTTATTAAATAAATACACTTTTCCTTGCGCGTGTGGTCCACTTAAATATTTGAACTAATATTTAATTTTAAAAATTTTTAACATTTTATTTTATTTTTAATAAAAAACAATTATATAATATTTTTATTTGAAATTTATGGTTACCAGAATCCCGTAAAGCAAGTAAAAGAAAAGAAAGGTACAAAGGAAACATTTTTTTTTAATAAAATCTCAAATAAAAATATTTTTATATTCAAATTTTTTATATATTTTATTTAATTTTTTAACTATTTATAGTATCTTCTATATAGCAAAAGTATAAGCTTTACAATTTTTTTTTTTTAAACTTTAGTTATATTTTTTTTTACAACATTTACACGGTTTTTACCTTTTCTTTTGTAATCGGTTCAAAAGTTAAATTTACTTTGAATAAATTTTAATGGGGCCATCCATTTTAAATGTAATAAAGTATTCATGCGATATGAAGTATATTTGTACATATTATATCTATTAAAGTATGGCATTTTAATAATTTCAAATTGAAACTGCTAGAAGCAGATAGTATTTAAATGGAATTAAGGTCAAATGAATAAATATTTTTTGATACTTAGATTTTTGAATGGAAGATCGTTGTACAAACCTTAAAATCCCTGAGGTAAGTTGTTGAAAATACAAGTGGCAGCAGGCAAGAGACTCTTTTTGTGTTTCTCAGTCTTACTTGCAGGAATATTGAAGAGATTTGCATTTCTAGTTAATCTGTTTGTTATCTGAAATCCGTTTTGAAGAGTAACGTTATGTTCGCTTTTATTATTTAATATTTTGTAAATATAAGTGGTCTTATCTAATATTATATCTTCTTGCACTTTTATTATTTTAGTTTTATTAGAAACCCATTATATAGAAAATTATAAAACAACCCATGGAGTGCTGTAGCCTCTGGGTTAGTTATATAAACACTATATAGTTTTAGCGAGAAACTGGTGACAACTGTTGGTAAGGGCATCAGAAAAACAAGAGGACCATAGTTTATGGTATTATATTTGATATTTGATCAAGGTTTATCAAGGTTTTTATAACGGAAAATCCAATATCTACACTCAAACTTTTTCCCCGTCTCTACATTCCATTATAAACTCTACACTAAAAGTAAATATAGTTTTATGAACGTTTAGGTTATCTAATAACTAAGTTTCATTTAAAAAAGGTACAGGTAAATAAATAAAATAATATAAGATTTGGTTTAATACAAAAATCCTAAGATTTACATTTAATTTAGATCTCGTGATTAGGTTATTCAGTTTAAGTTCAGTCACTTTTGTCAGTCATTTCTTTTTATTAAATTATAAAGCAAAATGTTTAACTTAATTCAACACAATGTTTAATTTAATTAAAATTTATTAACAATTAGACAAATAAATTTTAAAATAAGATTATCCACTTTCTTTTAGAATTTCCACATAGATTTGAAATTACTGTAAAGTTTTTTTTTTGTAAATTCAAGATAGATATTTATTTAATTTTACTTTTTACTTTTTATTTTTTATTTGTATAATCTCCTATTTCGCATATTAATTAAATAAAAAATTTGAATAAAACAACAACAACATCAACAACATCAACAAAAACAATAATAATAACAAATACAACACGCGAAACACCAAACGTGCAACCAAACACAAAATAAAAATATTGAAGTAGTAAAAAAATTAAAAACTTGGCGTATTGTAAATATATAATATATATATATACATACTTACTTATACATATTTCTTTTGTTGATAAGAAAAAGAAAATATATATATATATATAAATATATATATGATCTAATATAATATTATATATAAAAAAAATATAATACAACTACAGATAAAAAAAAAAAACGGAAGCAAATCTTTTATTCATTATAAGAATGTATTCACCATACCCACCACAAAAAAAATAAAATAAAAAACAACAACAACAAAATCCTTTGTAGAAGAATAGTGGGGAATAAAAAAAAAAAAAAAAAAAGTTTTTCTTATAAATCTTACTGTATGGTGTGTTTAATATTTTCTATTCATATTTTTCTCTTTGATTCTAATTTATGAGATTTTTTTTTTGTTTTTTTTTTTTTTTATATTTTTATTCTCTTTTAGACTTCGCCTTTTTCTCTTTCTCTCTCTCTGCCTTTGTTTATTCACATTTTTTCTGAGAAACTTTTAAGAAAAGTGTTGTGTATCTTGGTTTACTAATAGGTTAAAAATGTAGTAAAGCGTTTTTTTTTTAAATTTTTATTTTTTGTTTTTTTTTTTCACCATTTTTTAGGGTAAAAATAAAATTTCTTTTGTTGGGAAAATTTTTTTTTTTCCTTAATTTTTCTTTTCGGGTTTTTTTTTTTTTACTATCAACTATTTGGTATTAAGCTCTTATTTTTTTTGTTTAGGGGAATCTAATAAAAAGAACTTTCCTTCATATTATATTTTTATTATTTTTTGAATAGCGGAATAAATTTCAAAATTTTTTTTTACTGAGAACAAATAAATAAAAAAAAAAAAAACGAACATCAAACACCAAAAAAAAAACAAGCCAAATAAAGCTACTCAAATCTTTTTTTGCCTTTTGTGGTATGTTTTTTACAGCTTTCAGAAACTTCAAAAAAAAAAATTTTTATGTCTTATTATATAAGTATTTTATATTCGGTATTTTTTGTTTTTTTTTTTTGAATATAAAAAAATTAATTCCCAACTTACACCACAAACAAACAAACAAAAATTAAAAAAAAAAAAACTTCAAAATAAAAAACCCCATTTCCGTGAAAAAGAGTAAAACTTTACAGAACTTAAGACTTTGTTTTCTTTCCAGTAATTTCCTGTTTGATATGGTAACTACATTAAAAACCATTTTTGGCTTTTACTTAAAAAAAAAAAAAACAAAAAAACAAAGCAAAAAAAATAAAATTCAAAGTTTTTTAACAAAGAAGTATGTTTATAATAGGCAGACAGATATAACTGCTATTTTTTTTTGTTTGTTAACTTTAACCCTTACATGTTCTTTTTTTTACAGATATGTATGTGTATATTTAAAATTTTTTTTGTACTTACTTTAACTTTTTTTTTGTTTTTGTAAAATTCATCTTTGATGTTGAAGTTTTGTGGAAAAAAAAGATATAAAATCAGATTTAATTCCTAAAGATTAGGTAAAATGAAATAAATCAACCGGATGTAATAATCTTGTAAGTACAGTATAGGTACTTTATTTTTCATCAAGTAGATTATGAATATTGATGTTCAATGAAATTTGAATTTTTCCAGTCTAAGACATTTAAGGAATTATTTTTTAATAAGTAGGTACTCAATACTACTTCCACTTGGTGAATAAGAAATGGGAATTACCAAGAGTTTTGGCCTATTCCGTTAATCTTAGAAAAAAATTCAGATACTTAAATAAATATTATGAATTTGCGGTAGCTAAATGTAGTTAAGCTATGTACAAGCTCCTAATGTATCAATTTGACCTAACGCGTTGAATTATGTTTTAAGAACCCACGCGCTCGACGGATGGAAAGGATAAACTGTTTAATTTTTTATTTAAAAATAATTAAGTTATAGCCTCAAAGTCATCCAATAATTCGTTATAAAGCTTAAAGTTATTTAAAAATTTAATATTTAAAACGTTGTGTAAACTTAAAAGGTAAAAGTCTCCAATGCTTAATGGTGCCACATTGTGTTCGTTTATACTAATTAAAAAGTTTCGAATGCACGTAGCGATGACAAAAATACTTATACAGTGTGGAACTATCAGTACTTAGGAAACTATTCTTTTACAGAACAGAAGTGGTTCAAAACTACTTAGAGGTAAATAAAAAGAATGAAAAAATCTCATTTTGAATGCAACCCTAAATTCCCTTGTTATTTAGAATCTCAAACATCCATATATATATATATATATTCTGGAAAAAACGTATAATCCTGCGTATGAATTCAACCCTAAAATCCCTCCTAGTTAAGAATCTCGCATATACATACGAGTATATACTCATATTGTGTAAAAGGAGTACAATCCTGATTTTGTACCTAATGTAAAATCCCTCATAATTATGTTTGTGCATACATATTTCAATATTAAAATATTAAGAAAAATTTTAAAATAGTGGGGGATGCTGTTTCTTCCCTCCGAACTATATTTTTGCATACATATTTAAATATTTTACATTAAAAAACATATTAAATTGTGGGGGCTGCCGCTTTCAAATCCCTACTAAAGAAATTATATTGAAACCCTTATTTTGAAACCAACTTTAAAATCGCTTATAATTATATTTCCTACATTAATATTTCAACGACAAAAGCTTTAAAATAGCGGGGGCTACCACCCCAAGCCTTCGCTAATCAAATTATTAAAATCCTGATTTTGGAACCCACTATAAAATCCCTCCTAATTGTATTTCTTACTTATAGTTAAAATACTAGAAAATTATAAAAAGCACGAGATTTTGTAACACAAAATTTTGAAACACAAGATTTTGACACGCGTGTTTATAAAACGCGATATTTATAAAAGCACGAAATTTTGATACACAAGGTTTTGATTTGCGAGATTTTGATACACTCTCGTTGAAAACATATAGCAAAAATTTTAAAATATTTTAAACCACATTGAAATCAATAAAGAAATAAATTTATTATAATACTATTAAAACATACTATAGACAGTCAAACTGTCAAACCCAAACTACCAATCATAGTAAAAAATCATATATGTATCGTACTTATATGTCAAAACCATAGAATCTGAAAAATTTATAAAATATTGTATTAAATACAAATCACGAATATTTTTTTTATTTCCAAATCTATGTCAAAATACGCAATAAATTTTTTCAGTTTTAGTGTGTGTTAGGGAATGAATACAATCCCAAAGGAATTGAATTTCTAAAATTCACAAAAAAATAAAAAAAGAAACAAAATACAAAAATTCATAACACAAAATAATGATAGTAAATAATTTTTTAAATTTATATATTTATGTTTATTTTCACACTCTCATAAAAAACTCTCAAACTCTCTTTCCTCATAAATTTTCATTTTTACAGAATTGAATGAATGAATACGAATTCCCAAAAGGAATTAATCTAGTTTTACAGAAATCATCATCATAATATTATTCATTTATATCATATAATATCTAGTATTACTATAGGATTTTTTTATATTTTGGTTTGTCAAAGTGTTGAACAGTGTTTAATGACTGATTGTTGATCTATAGTAATTTTTAATGATGATGCGGTATCTACGTCAGTTTTCATTTTTTTATTTTAACACACAACTACAAAAACAAGTTGGAAAATAAAATAAAAGTTTTTTTTGTGTATAAATGATTTATAATTTGACGTTTATAAATAAAAATTACTGTTTGTGTGTAGAACTAAATCGAATGTCAATTTTTGAAATCTTTCGAATGAGAAATTTTTAATTTAAAGTTGTTTTAATATAATGATATTGTTCGATACTACGATATTAGCTTTAAATGGCAAAATCTTGAAAATTTTTTTGAAAACAAACGCTTGAATGTAAAAACTGAGTTTGAACTCAAATTTCAATTTTCCGAACAAAAATGTAGTTTTAAGTGTAATTTTATATGAAAATTACATAATGTGATAGGGCGAATGATTCAGCCTTTTCTTTTCAGGTGTGGCAGGTATATATAATTTATATTACGATATAAACTATCTAAATATAATAAAAGACAAACTGCTGCTGCTGCTGCTGCTGACTAGCGTGCCCTATGTTATGTTAAGTGTTATTCACACATGTTAAATACTTCTAATTACAAATACTTACATTCAAGAGAGAAACCAAAAATGAAACTGATAAAATGTAAATTATGAACGTATAAGAAATCTGTGAATAGGTAGATACAGAAAATTTTTTATAAATATAACAAAAGACGCTGCTGCTCTTTAATTATGTTAATGTTAAGTGTTATTCGCACAAGTAATGTAACATACTTCTAATTACAAATTCTTACATACAAAAGAGAAAGAAAAAATGAAACTGATAAAATGTAAATTATGAACAGAAAAAAAAATCAAAACGTATGAGAAATCTGTTAACAGGTAGATACAGAAAATTTTAATAAAAGCGTATAAAGAAATTTTTTACATTTCAGTACGCATACTTCTATTTTATTATCACTTACAAAACTAAAACAAACTATTATAATATTAACTTAATGTTCTTTAGGTAACGAATTTATATAAAAAGAGAAATTAAAATTATACCTGGCGTCCGACAGGCTTTTTTACTAGTTATTATATAATGAATTATATTTTTTATTAGATTAGGGTTTGAGCCCGGAACTCTTCGATTGAAAAGCCGAAGTTCAAACCACTTCAACCTCGGTTATATCTCAATGTTAATTTCAGCTTAAAAGGAAAAATAATAAAATTTAAAATATATATACTTTTAAGTATATTTGTTTAATTCATTAACTCTTCGCACTGCACTGAGCTTCTTTTCTAATTTCCGTACCAAGAGCTACTAAATACATGGCTAAGTTACTATATTTTAATTAATGTTTAGTTGTTAGAAAGTGTTGATTTTTTAAAAATTAATTAAAAAAATAAAACAATTGCTTAAAAAATCTACATTTGATTAATAAATTATTTTCTGAGAGTTTTTAAAAAAATGTATTTTTAACAAATATTAAGAAAAATTTTTGCAGCTATTTCTTATTCTATCAGGATTCCTACATATTTTCCAAAGTACGGTTTTATTATATATTATATAAAAATTAATTTGAAATTCGGACCTTGGATTGTTGTTGTTTTATATGAGAATAGCTTGAGGGATGTTATAACACCTAGGCCTTTCGGTCCCTTGTGCATCCCAAATTCAATACTTTCCTTTACAATAATATTATTTATTCTGTTAATAACTTTAATATTTAATAGATTTAATATTTTATTTAATATTATTTGATCACCATGGAGATTTTGTATAAAGTAGTTTTTTAATAATTTTACTTCAGTTAAATATAAATGATCTGTAAGTTAATCGAACTCACACACTTTCACTTAATTAACCAAATGTTAACCACCGAGGTTTCAAAATGCGTGATTAGTAATGATTTTATAGTTGGATTAAAAACAAGTTAACAGTCCTTTTCCATGATATTGAATTATTAAAATTCTCAATCAGCGTAATATGCTTTCACAAAATCAGCGTAAAATGCTGTAGTCTTAGAGGGTTTGGTGATTCAGAAACTCAATTTAGGTTTAAGTTTTACTAGATCTATTGAAACTTACTAGATCTACTGAAAAAATTTTTTCATCTAAATTCTTTACTTTATTATGATTTTATGTCAAAACATTTCTTGTTATAATGAGTTTTGTCTTCAAGGTGTTGATTTTCAGAATATCGGGCTTAGTTCATATATTTTGTCTTAAGTCTTAAGTAGACTCTGTACTATAATTAGTATAATATTTTTATAAATTTTTAAATTTCCCTCATATTTTTCAAATAAAATACTCTAGAAAGTTTAAAATTTAAAAAAACATTTATTTATTATAAATACCTGCACCTTTTTTGCACTGATAGGTATATTATAAATCACTAGAAATTTTCAATTAAGCTTCCTGTAGTTTAGAGAAATCTCTTTTAACAAAGTGCTCAAAACATTTAGGCGACCAATTAAAATTTCCTAAACAAAAAGTTTTCTAAAGATAAAAAAAAAAATGAAAAAATTCAAAATATTTTTATTTTTTTAAAAACTTAAGTTTTACCTATCTTTAGATGTATTTTAATATTTTAGTTAAAACTGTTGCCAGGGAATAAATACTTCATAAGAATATTATCTGATAATAACAACCTGAAAACTTCATTTAAAAGTGAGCTTTTACGCATTTAAAACTAAACATAGTAAAATTGAAAATAAATTAAAAATTAGTTTCTATGTGTTTTGTAAATAGTTTCTTTGTATTGGGAAAATAAATTAAAATCATTTGTGTTTATATTCAAGCATAGTCTGTTTAATATACCAAGCCATAAAATTGGAAGAGAAAAGCAAATATATACAAATCATTCCGTAATGAAAAATATTTTTGGAAAATGTTCTCTAAAAAAATAATTAAATGATTGGGCAACTTAATGACAAGCACAGCTGGCGAAATTCCTGTACTTTAGTATTTATGTAAGCCAGAACCAGTACTTTTACCGGAAAAAATTATTTAAAAAATTTTAAGTACTGGTACAGAAAAAACAACAAGTAATAATAGTGGTACTCGAAGCTACCATTACTTAGCGAACACTTACCAGTACTACCAATACTTACTTATTTGTTAGTACTTTCCAGTACCTTACAAGTAATTACCAGTATTTAATTAAAACTACCAGTATTAGGCAGTACTACCACAATCAACCAATAATATACGGGTTAATAATATTTAAATTTTTCTGAATATTTTTTCCAGTATCAGGTCTAGTACTTGGCTTGTAAAATAAATAAAAAAACGCCTACTGTGATGGTAAGGTAAGATTGCTGATGATTCTAAAATATTTGATATGATATAATCAAAACAATATTTACATAAATAAATCCCACGAGGGATAAATAAGGTTATTACAGCATTTTTGTACTTCTTAATATAATGTAATAAATTTGAAATTTTTAATATTCACACCCAAAATCTGAAATTTGCATATGTAAGTTATTTAAAATTTAGATTTTTACTTAAGGAATTTCACAAATAAATCCATAAGTATTAAGCTCACTTAAGTTAAGCTTTTTTTTGTATATGAGAAGACTGCGGATTATTAGAAAACGGGCCTTTTTAAAGAAACTGTGCCGCCATTTCCGACACCCAGCATAAAACATTTTTATTAGATAAGGCATAAGGTTAAATTTGTTGACTTAAAGGAAGAGTCGAAATACCTTCAATAATAAGTAATTATTGAAGTTTAAATTGAAGCTGGGTTTCTAAAAACTAAAACTTTTACTCAACTCAGTGTTCAACCAATATCTTGAGTCATGAAAATACGCTTGATCTAGATCGACAAACGTTCACACTTGGAGCAGATTTCGATATTGAGCGGACTTAAATATTAAGTTGATTCGATGATAAGCTGGTTAAAATTTTGAATAATGTCGTGAGTTTAATTTGGAAAATGACTTTGCTTATTTTCAAACTTGATTACAAGCTCAAGAAGGTAGTGTCCTAGTAGAGTTCCAGAAAAAAATTTAAGAACCTAAATTTGTATTTTGGTTAAGTGTATATCATTATCCAACTTAATTCATTGTCATCAATTCCATTGTATTTGATAACTGTACTCTACTGTTACATACGGGTGGGAATCAGTTTAAAATTTTGCCTACATTATCCTAAAAACTTACCAACACAATTTGAATCTAATTTAAATTTTTAAAATATATTTTCTTTTTCCAACCTTCTGTGTGTTTCAGAAAAGCAAAAAAGGATGTATCTGTGTCATTTTGTCTCTTGTATAATTTTATCTTGCATCGTTTTTTTCTGGAAAATTTACGATAACAGATACAATACAAAAAACTTTAAATGTTTTTGAACTTAAATTTTAGATAAGGAGAAGAAGAGGCAGTGAATAACTTTACTTCGCTAAAAATGCAAAATGAGACTGGATTCAACAACATTAAAAATATAAGCAAAGACATAATTTTCATAGTTCTTTTGGTTATGATATGCAAAAGTTTCATTCTAAACTTTTTGTTAGTGTTGTTTAACATAAATTTAATGTTATTTTGTTATCCTGTTCCTGTATTTAGTAAGGACAACAAAAAAACTATTACGGTTATGTACAACAAAAATAGCAAACTTTTAGAAAGGTAAGCAAAATTAAGGTAGAGAGAAAGCAATAAAAATCCTAAAAAAATTAGTAATGTACATATTTTATTTGTATATAAGTATGTATTAAGAAGGCTTTACAAATGGTTGTGTATTTAAAGGTAAAATTCAGGTGTAATTATTTTAAGGAAGGTATTTTAACGATTTGAATTTCGTGTTGTTATTATAATCACTTCGCTTTGATGTTAATAAAAATGAATTATTTACAAGGAGTGTGAGTGACTTTGATAAATTTAAATTGCAAGTGTGGTGCCCCTAAATATATGCAAAAATAAGGTATATTAAAAATTAGCTGGGGAAATGCATAACGAAAATGTCTGGGGTACATTTAGAAAATGTAGATAGTTTAAGGATAGAATCTTTGATAATTTAATTATAGTTTAAAGTTCTTCTTCAAATTTTCTGAAGAAGAGTTCCATTTTCCTTAAAATTATTTAATTATAGCAAATATGTGTCACGGACCATAATCCGAGACCATAATTCATGCATAAACTGATTTGGGCACTAATTAACTACATTAAAATTTTGCAATAATCATCCTTAGCCTATCAGTTCGTAAGTTTTTTAGTCTGTTTTCAGTCTGTAATGAAAAGCATTTCGAAGCTCCCCTTACCACATGACTAAATGAAGAACAACTCTGGCTTATAGATGTTAATCAAATTGTAGAACTATAATTAGCTGAAAATCTAAAGAATAGCCCGAGAAAAAACAGAATGATATATAGTTAAAAGCTTTGATCTAAAACTACGTTCGATAAAACACATATAAGATGCATACAGATTCAACCAAACCGGAAGGAGGGGTGATATTTGCAGTATTAGATGTAAAAAAGTTAAAATTAAAGAAAATACTAAAATCTCTTCCTTAATAAAGTATATCATAGTAATCCAAATTGATACTTTAAGTTTCCTAAATGCTAAAACAAATATAAGAAATAAGCAGCCATTGAGGAAAAAAATTCAGACACCTGCTTAAGTAAAGCTCCAATATAAAACTCACTTGGATATTTTGGGTAAACTCCAAAAAAGGAAAAATATACAACAGGGAAACCATATTATATTTTGCTTTTCGAAATACGACTCACCCGAAATAGGTAAACTTATACGAAAACCTAAACTGCAATAGAAGACTATAAATCAAAATATATTGCATAATATTAGGCTGAAATATAAGTTTTTTATGACATATATACTTTTTTATTATGATCGGAAGTATGCACTAGAAAGTATGCACTAGGTAGTATAGGGCTTCCATTTAAAGTTTCCTAACTTCTAAGTTTAATGCTTTCTCTTGTATTATGTTCCAAGACAGATCGCATCTAACTACTTATTTCTTCTAGGACAGTGCGCTTCTATATCATCCTGAATCAACCTCTTGCTATAGCACCTCCTTCTGCATTCCAACGGAGGTCTATTATGGAATATTCATAACTTAAAAATTATTTGGGTTTCAAAAAGCTCAAATTTCGACTCAGACTCGATGTTAGCAGACTAATTTGGCAATCATAGTTGACAATTATAGTAGAGCAATTAGTGCCAAATGTATCCTCATTTACCACCCTGTAAATTGTATATCATATTATGTAGTAGCATCAAATATGCTAAATGGATGCTTGTATTATAAAACTAACTATAACAGATTTTGATTACCACCATTTTGTCATTGCTGCACATCTTAAACTTTCTTATCTTATTAAAAATTAAAAAAGAATATCTAAATTTTAAATGCTATACTAAAAAACAATATTATTAACACAGAAAATTTAATCTATTAAAAAATTTTTTTTACTATATTTTTTTAAAGACTTTTGAGGAAAATAAAAGTTTCTTATTATTATCTACTTTTTCAAAATAAACAAATAAAAAATAATATTATGAGTATTTTAAAGTTCCATTTTTATATAATTACATAAATAATTTATTAAAATGATTACTTTTAAAAATTTAATAATAAAAAATAATTTTCATTCTTTCATATTTTGATAAATTTTTATATTAAATACACAAATAATATAAAAATAAACTTAGAGCTTAAAAAGTTTTTGTTTTTTTTTTACAGTTTTATGAGAAACTAAAAACCGTTATAAATAAAAACAAATACTAAAAGAAAACTGGATCATCTAAAATTATAACATAAGTACTTATTTACTTAATAAATACATAAGTACTTATATACTTAATAATAAAAGTGAAAAATATTTTTGAATTTGAAACTAATTAAATTCTAAAGTTTTCATATAGTACTAAAGTGTACTAAAGTTGCAATATAGTACATTACCCCAATTCGTTTCGAACTGCAATTATTTTAATACCTAATTTCAATTTAAGGAAACAAATTACTTCCTTCTTCTTATCAGACCTTCTTCAGACTACTTCAATCTTATCAGATTTTAACTCATATGTAATGTACCGCCTTAATCACTCCTTCAAACATTTATTTCACCAATAGTTTTCCCAAAAATATAAACACTTAAAAAAATCATATTATAATATCTAAAGATATTAATGTATCTCAGTATCTGTAAGATATGTAATATTACATAATACTTAAATAAAATTACAAACCATGTCATATAGTTAATAATTACAACATTATGTGGAGCAAATAGTTACTAGCAAAAAATGATATCTCAAAAGCATTCTTGAAATTATTGTGTATGTGTAAGTAAATAACTGTTTTATTGATAAAGAATGTTTTCGGAGAAAATGAAATGTCCTTTGCTATAAATGACAAACCAAAACTTGTGCCTTACAACTAAGAGATTTTGAAAAAAATATGTGTCAGTTGAATACATAGTATATATTTCAGCAATTTTTGAAAGATTAGTCATTGCTATTAATTGATGTTTGCGTAAGACATAATTAAACTTTTATATAAATTGTAATTGAATTGTTAGGATCTCAGTTCAATGTATTGGTCACTTGGAGGTTAAATATAAAATATAGTAGTTTAATATAAAATACACACTTATTTAGGTTTAATACCAGAACTTCTAAATTAGAGATATTGAGAGGCCTAATCAAGTGATATATCAAACTAGGAAGCCTTGTAAATATTGGTTCAATGACAGGGTGACTTACCTGAAAAGTACTGAAGACTGTAAGTTCATTAAAATTAGTTCGTTTCTTAGTTTTAGTTACTAAGTTTAACTTAGTTTAGTTTCCCAGTTATGATTACTTAGTTAATAGCTTTTTATTACTTCAAATTGAAACTATCTATATCAGTAAACAGGGTGTTAATCCAAAAGCAATTAATATTCATATTCTTTTTCCAATGGAAAATCCATAATACATACCGATTTCTATAGCTCTCTTTCTTAATCGCTATTCGTAAAATAAACAACGGACTAATCTCATTATTTGCCTCAATTTAAGGCTTTTGTTGGTTTTAGAGTGGGTCTACCGTTCCTTTAATTAAAATTTTTAAACTCTTCTTCCAACATCATTTGAAAAAAATAGGAGATATTTAAATTTTGCATTAATATTTTTAAAAGAGCAGCCATGTTTAAATAGTTTCTTTAACTTCATTATATTTATCATTGAATTCGAAGCTTTTAACTGATTCCCATTATTAAAAAATCTCAGGTTCAAATCTTCTTCTTTTTATTCTATGTCGCTACAGTCCATTGTCAAACCTTGGTCTCCTTTGCTTAGCTAAGCGAAACCTATCTTGACTCCTAGAAATCTCCTCATTTGAACAAATAAAAAAAAAACTGTGGTATTACAAAACTTATCAGAACATCAATATAATTTTCAATCAATTACAGAATAACTTTTAACAGAGCATAAAAGAAACTATAAAAAAATAATCATTCTTTTCTGAAATATTCATTGGAAATTATCATGACCAAAACTGAGACTCATCTAATTAACAATCCATGACAAATTAAAAGAATATCATATATATAAAAAGGGCAAAAAACGGTTGTAGTTAAAATGACAAGTACAAGAATGTCCAGAATTCACGAAAGAAAATGGAAAAAAAATAATTTGTTTTTTATTTATTTCATTATTTTAATTTTTTTTTTTTTAATTTCAAACATTCTTTGGTCCCTTTATGTGCAATAAAAGTTTATTAAATATGTTTGTTTTGTTTTTTTTGTTGTATCTAATAATTTTTCTTATAATTGTAAACTCCATTTTACTTTCATTGTTTGTCTCAGTTTTTTTCTGTATAAACTTAATTTAAATTCATGTTTGTCTTATTCATTAAATATAATCGTATTATATTAACCCTTTTTTTTAACAATTATTCTTAATTAGGAATTTTCTTTTTTTTCCACGTCTTGTTTTCAAATTTTTTTTTAAAATGATTTCTTAGAACAGCTCTGTCAGTTTGTGTGAATATTTTACTGTTTTAAAATGATAAATTATTTAAAAAATTAAATTCGGGGGCTATTTAATTTATCTATAAACGTCGAATGACAGTTAGACGTTTAACAAATCCAAAAACAGAAGAAGTTTTTTTTTATTTTGACAGTTAAATTTACTGTTAATAATATTTTGTAAAATGTTTGGCAGCCCTGAATTTTTTTAAACGATTTTAAAAAAATAAGCATAATTTATCTTATAAAAACTATTTTGAATAACTTTTCAATCTCTTAAATATTCAAAAGATTAACAATTATAGAATAATTTTAAATACTTTAGAAACCTGAGCCTAATTCAAACATTTATTCGAACGGTGCTAACGTTTTATTTTTCTTAATTCCATTAAAGAATTGACTAGGAGTATCAAATTTTAAATTTGCCTATCCTCCTATTTGAGTTGTGATTTTGTTATAAATTCTTAGGAATCTAGAAAGTTCTACAATGGAGTAATGAGTACATGTTGCATAACTTTGCCTTTCGTTGAAATTCATTAAGAGTTCACATAGCCCCAATAAGTTGTCTATTGTAAAGTTGAATAAATAATACTAGTTCTACAGCGTCTTCTATTAGGCAAAATGCGTTGGATTTTTCCCATTAAATCGAACATAAGATACTAAAGATCATTAGAATCTAAGTCCCATTCAAGATAATTAGGATAGAAATGTACTAAACGAATAAAGTTAGTGTCAAACAAACTTATCCCTTCTCTAAAAATGTACCATTCAAAATCCTTTTATTTAACATCCCACTTCATTTTACTACAACTTTATACTTAACTTTATTTTCTTTTACACCATATCTTTTTTTTTTCCCTTACAATTAAATGAAGAAGAAAAAAACAAAACACAAAAAGAAAATAAAAAAGTCATACCAAATCCTTGACCTGATACCCTTTTCTTAATTATAATTGTCAAGTAAAAAAATTTTTTATTATTTTATACATTAACTACATTTTTTTCCAGCACTTGTAATTTTTACTTAACATTCTTATTTTTGTATAACAATGAACTTTGTATTAGAAAATTGTATTATAGCTTCTGTTCACTTAACAAGGCGTTGATCTTTAATGATATTCATACAGCATATAATAACAAACTGCTTTATGTATATGAAATTAAGCGGTACCTAGTTATTGTTTGCATACCGAAGGATTTGAACATGAGATTTCTGAAAATATAAGTTACTCCGCTGCGCAAAATTTGTGATTCCGTTAGTGTGTGTGTATTTCTGTCTGGCTGTGTAAGGTTTTTAAATTTCACATACAAGGCTTTAAAGTTAATTTCTTCAAGTTGGTGTGCTTTTGGAAAGAAATCTGTTACCTTAGGAGACACTTAGCAAGGCTAATATTTAGGTTTTCTACGAATATTACGTATAGGTAAATACAAATCTAATAAAAATTTTTTGATTCTGATATGATTCTTTGGCACTTATTCGTTAATACTTGGAACTTTTGCCCGATGTTGTTTGTATCAGCAGTTTTATTGCCATAGACAACTGTTATATACCATATTACACATGCTTTGAATATTCTAAGCTTAGATTTCCTTGTTATTTGACCGCTTTTCCATATTGAGCTTAATTCATCAAAGACGGCTCTGGCTCTACATACTCTGCTGTTTACATCATGTTCTGTGACTCAATTGGTTGTTAACGTGCTACCTAGGCAAGAGAAACGATATACTTTTTCGACCGATTGTCTTTCTATTGCTATGGTTTCTGTATTGATGTTGTTTTTTCTCAACAAACTTTAGAGTCAACTCATTAAATCTGAACGTAATATTGCTTTAATAAAAATTATTACGTATACAATTAGAAAATCTTTCATTCACATTACGCTTTTGCTGTAATAGCGTTTGATTCTATGGTGGACACATGATTCCTTTGTGAGGGAGTTTTAAATTAACATTTTGTAAAAAATAAAAAAAGGTACTTGTTTAGTTTAACACAAAAGTACAAAAGTACTAAAACAATGTTAGAATAATATGTCTAAACCTGTAGGGAATATTCCCAAATAAAAAATATATAAAAGTTTTTTTAAGCATAAAATTGTGGTCATCGACGCCATTTTTTTTATTATTTTAAGTTTTTATTTTATTATTTTTAAATATTGTTGAATCTCTGAGCAAAAAATGGAAAATAGGACCAAAATGAAAAAAAAAATTAAATTTTATCTCAGTATTTTTTTTTTATATATTTTTTTATAAATATTTTTTCTGACAGTTGCAATTGAATTTTTCGTATTATATATACATATATATATATATTTTGAAAAACTTTTTTCATTGTTTTGGTCTATAAAATTTAATAAGAGAAAACTTTTTAATTATATTGCATAAATTGTCTTTAATTAAAAAACTGGCAGAATAAAATTAATATATATATATATATAAATATTATGTATACTTTATAAATAGTATTAAAATTATTATTATATAAATAGGTATATAAAATATATAAGTTGCTATTTTCTTTCTCAATTTTCTTTTATTAACATAGCGATTTTTTTTATTATGTTTTTATTTTTTGTATTTTGTATTTTTGTTGCATAATAATTGCATTCAATAAATTAATTTTTTATTTTTTTTTTTCATTCTCTCTTGTTCTGATTCTTGTTAATTTGTTTTTTTTTTTATATGCTTTGTCGTCTTCCTACGAAATTGTTTCATTCTCTGACCTTCTCTGTGATAATAAGAGCAATTTGATCTAAATTGATATTGCTAAAGACTACTTTACCTCATATTTAATTTGGCAAAAACTCATTCACAACTAGATGGCGCCTTAAAACTCCATTTATCAGGGTTTCAATTTTCATTTTGAATTCAGACTTCAGATTTTGAATTTCAAATCAGAATATAAAGTTGAAGACTTCAATTCCGAATTTTTTCACTGTTGAATTCGCAGTTGCTATGGATACTCATTAATTGTAGAAACTGCTAAAAGGTGGAAAAAGTCTCCATCTAATAAGTGGGGTTGTGATATGAATTTTTTCATTTTACAATTTGAGTTGGTTTTGAAAGAACTTCTACAAACTGGCTTTTCTAAACTACCCTCCAATTCCAGTGTCCATTTTTATAAGCTCGTTCCGTTTCCACAACTTGTCTGTAGTAGATATAACTTAGGGTGCGTTTATGTTGGAGCTGCGATAATTATGTATACGGTTTTCTACGCTAGGCTTTTATCGACGCTCTTATCCAACATTAATGCACTATCTGTGAATTTCAAAAATTTATTAAGTGATGGGAAAATTTGACAAATATTTTGTGGAATTTTTATAGGCGAAAAAACTTTTTGAAAAATGTCTTGGACCTTGTTTTTCAATGTCCTTTTTTTGGATTTTCCATTCTTATTAAAATCTTATTCCTTCATTCTTTTGAGAAACTCAATTTTTCAGTTTATAGAATAGAACAATCAAAAACAATGAATCTTATGGGGTCAATTCAAAATTTACAGCTAAAACTGTAAAAAAAAGTTGAAATGAAAAAAAAGTTATTCTTATTATATAGTAGTCTAGGTTCTACAGCCTAGGCGTAGTTCTGATTCTTGTATTGTATTGTAAATGAAAAGAAAATTTAATGAAAATTATAATAAAAACTTTTTATTCGAATGACCTGAAACTGTTAAGGAAAGTTTTGTCTTTAAAGATTTGACAAAAAAAAAAAAAATACGTTACGTGGGGGCGCAATAAAAATTATTTGAAAAAAACAAATTGAAGAAAAGTCCCGTTTTCAACTGACATTTTTTTTTAATTATATATGTAGATAAATTTTTTTTAAATTTTATTTTTTAAAATTTTTTAATATAGAAACTAAAATATAGACTAAAAAAACCTTAGTAAAAAACGTAGTCGAATATCTATTATAGTTATTTAAGAAACATATTGTATTCCAGAATATTAAATTTTATTTTATTATAATTTAATGAATATTGTATAATTTTGGTTATTTAAGTAAGTTTTGTTTTAATTTAGTAATTCATACACATATATAAGCTAATAATGTATTTCGAATATTCAAACTATATTTTAAAAAATTAAATTATAATGTAAATCGGAATGTGAAGTTATGATGTGGTTCTTTCTTGTATTTAATTCATTTAATACCTATATAAATTGTCGAAAAATTTAATACTTTAATAAATGCATTCGATAAGTACCTATTATTTTTTTAAATCTTAAGATACAATCTCTTAGATCAGATACCAGATAATTACCCGAAAATATTTTTAAATTTAAATTTGCGAATTTTCTAAGCTTTAAGATACAAAAAATCGATGACATGTCAGAAATCCCATGGAAGTTTATATACATGTTGTGGAGAAAAAGTGTATAATCCTGTGATTTTGTAACTAATTATAAAATCTTTTCTAATTCAAAATGTCGCATATGCATATATCAGTAAATTCTAAAGTTCCTAAATTCTGATTTTCGGACATAATATAAATAATACACTACATATAATATAATTATTCTTTTGCTGCAATAGAGTAGCGCCCAGCTACAGTCACTTACGCGAGGATTCAACCGCACCAGACAAGGTGTCGAGCGCATGTATTCTTGGAAAATTCGATGACGTGAGTCAAAAGTCCCAGTAGGACTTCTGGCTAGAGGACTTCTGACATGTCACCCAAAGATCAAAAGAAATAGAAACAGAAACTAATAATAATTGACATATAATCTTGTATTATGATGAACTTCCAAGGATTTCCAAAATCATGTTTTTCTTTGGAAATAATGGGGCATGTTAAAATTTTATATAATTCGAAAACAAACTGGCCTCTTTTTTATTTTCATCCAAAGATTTAAAGCTTAAAAGTTAATTTGTTAAATTTTAAATTTCCAAATATTATCCTAATATATAATCCGATATAGTAGATAAAGATTTCATACAAAAAACTTAAAACAAAAATTGGTAAAAATGGGCATTTTTTCATAAAATAAAACATAACCTAAAAAATACTTTAAAAAAAACTCGATTATCAAAATATCATTGAAGATTTCGTTTAACATACATTGATAATTTTTATAAATACCCTTAAAGGTTTCCGCGTGAGGACCTTGAAATTTGTTGTAAACTCTGTTTTAATATATCTATTAATTTCTTTGCATATGATCAAGTAAGAGTGACAAAATAAAACTTTTCGGAGTTTTCCTAAACTTTTACATATTTAATTCCTGAATTGTTTGTTGTGAGTAGAAATCTGAAATATAGGATGAATTGAAGAATATTTATATACATTTACAGATAATTTAATAATTTTTGTACCACTATACATATAGAAAAATAGAAGAAGTTTAAAAAAAATTATAAACTTAAGAGTAAAATTGGAAAATTTATGAAAAAAAATTTGAAAAATTTTAATCATAACGTTAATTATAACGTTCGCTGATATTTTAAAAAATCGGCCATAAATAAAAGCTTACTAAATTCTTATTAGAACATATTTAATTAACTAAAATTAGAAACAATACTTAATTGTTTGAACTGTATAATAATCATTTTTGCATTAGTAATTAATAAAATTTATTAATAAGTATCTCTATAGCATTTAATAAAATAATTGTTATTAGGTTATTTAACTAAATTTAATTAAATTATATTGAAAAATATATTGTAGTTATATAATATGTCAATTGAATTGTATTGTTCTTTTGTAAAAGGCCTATAAAATTATAGTAAATTGTATATTTTATTAAATAAATTAAGTAAATAAATTAAGATTAATTAATTAAATGCATTTAAAATAATAAAATTCGTTAAATATATATATATATATATAACATTTAGATATTGAATTAACATTTTAAATAATATAAATATAAATTATATTATAATATAAAATATTAAAAATATATATATAAAAATTAAAATATTGTAAAAGTAATAACAGAACATGCTTTGTATTTAATTAAAATGATTAGGTTTTTGATAATATGCCCATATTTTTTTGTATAATAATAAAGAATCTATAACTAAAGATTATAATAACTTTAGTTTCATATTTATAATATTATAAAAATGTTATTCAAAGTAAATATATTGTATTATATTATACAATATTTAAACTAAAATAATATAATGATTGTTCAGTTTTATATTATATTATATATATTAATATAATATATATATTATATTATATATTATAATACTATATTTCTAGATTTTCCTAATTCTGAATTTTTTTTTTGGCATTAAATAATTCAAGATTTTTCCGACTCCATTTTTTTTTTTTTTATTCTATGATTTTCATTTTGTATTAAATTATATTTTTATCTAAGTTAATCGTTGATATTAATATTTATATAAATAAATTTTCATTTAAGCTAATATCATGGCAGAATGTAAGTTATTTGTTAAATCTTTTTTTTCTTTTGGTTGTCTCTTTATTAAAATTTTGGTGGGGTGAAATAAAGCTGAAGGAAATAAAGTCAAATTGAATTTTATATGGATTAGTAAAAAGTCGTAAAAGCATTTCTATTTAATTTGTGAATTGGGACCGGTAAAGTCGAATGCAATATACTCGAATTAACTTTATACTTAAGTTTTAAGACCATTGCATTTTTAGAGCTTCATTACACTATAATAACCAAAAGTTTCGGACGACGATTTTTCATATATATTATTTTTTTGAAAATTTCCTTTCCAAATGAGATACACTGGTTTTTTCAGCTTTGTAACCATGGAAACAAAATCAATTTTAGTTTATTGCATATTTTTTGGAAGTGATTTAATTTTTTAACTTCCTTTTTCAAAAATTAAATAGTAAATATTAAATTATATAAATCAATTCAACTTTAGTTAATTCGATATTACTTCATCCAAGCCAAAAAAATTCCATTTCATTAATAACAAGCATTTTTTTTAAATTATATACGTACATTACATATTGTAATGTTTAAAAAGGATATTTATGTTATATGGATGCTAATATTGTCATGTACTTACATATATATATACACACATATTCATGTATAATTTAATACATAATATTATTTATTGACATTTTTATTAATAAATAATTTTACGCCTCTGTTATGCGTCCTCTTTATTCGGATCAAAAGCAAAGCATAGAATTAAAAATTAAATTTTTATCATTCTATGTACTTATAGAGTATTTCAGGGATTTAAAAAAAAAATATTGAGGTCACTGCAAAAATGTGTGCATATTATATTATTATATTACTATAAACGTTAATATATTTTTTTTTGTTACATAAAATATTGTTATAAAATGTCAGAAAAATATAACAAAAATTTATTGGCATACTTGTAGGCGCAAAATAACTTATTAATAACAAATAAATTTCAAAAAAAATGTAGTTTATTGGTATAATAATGTTCTGGATAATCGAATTTTAGTTTAGAACATTATTTTATTAATGTATTGAGAATTTAATATATTAAATTATTAATAATTTCTTAAATTATAATTCATATAATAGCAATTTAAAATTAGTAAAATTACTTTTTTTTAGAAAATATAATTTTTCAAGCATGAGGGGATTTGTTATTAAATTTATTTCTTAATTGAACATATTTCATTTGAGTATAAAGAAAATTATATAAATTAATAATCATTGTGAATGAATTTTTTGAATTATAATTTGGTATAACAAAAAGGAATAAAAATTAACTGCATTAATCATTCTTATCAATTGATTAGTAATGTGTGTTTGCGTTGCAAGCGTTTGTATAGTTCGTTTCAATAGTAATTGTGTTTTTCATCTTAACATTTTATTTCCATATGAACTATGCAGAAACTAGCGCTTGCCACGGTCTTTTTAATAACATCGGACATATGACATAAATAATTTGTATAACTTTGAAGGCTAAAAATATCTTTTATGCCTAAACCCCGAGGATTTGGAATATGATGGTACCCAAAATAATTGTAAAATATACACTGAATTTTTTAATTCAGTGTTTAAAAACCTACACACCAAAACAGTGGAGTTGAGTCATAGCCCATGGCATACGAAGATAATAAAGAAAGAAATAAAAGAAATCTAAAAGAGTTAATAAGGTTCCGAATTCCGATTAAATAAAATATGATAAAGTTAAAATTCTAGCACATCTGAAAACGCTTTATCTTTTTGACACATAAAAAGTCTTAAAGTGCAAGAGAAGGCACTCGGCTTCTGAAAAGTTCAAATGTTGGATTGTTTTCTGGACAATTTGTCGGCAAGCTCTGTCAAAGGCCTTTTATCACAAGTTTCTATAGCACATCTGAAAGTGTTTCACCTTTTGTATACGTCAGTGAGTGAGTCGTATCATGCAGCTATATATACAGGGTATTTTCTAGGGTACTTATGAGCTGGCACATAGTTTGTATAAGGGCTGAGCTGGGCCTCTCGTAGTTTTTAATTTTAATGAAATTTCAATGTTTTTTTTTTAGTTTTCATAATTTTACTATTTAAAAATTTGTAAAATTATTCGAAAGCTTAAGTTGTCCTATTTTAATCTTTTATCATTTTCTATCTTTTGGACTTTCAAAACTTAAAATCAAGCTATATAATTTTATTCTTCTTTTTTTAAAGAAAATTTATTACAATATGTGTGAAAAAATTGGAAAATCGTTTTATAAGGCCTAGAATTTAAAAGAGTATTATCACGAATTTCAATTCCAAGAATCAGAATTTTTCGAAGAAATTTTATATCATGTGTAGGAAAATTTAAAATCTTTTTATGTTCTATATAAGTTCTTGAATTAAAAAGGTTCGTTCTACCGATTATCCAAATCAATATACAAAAAAAAAAACTGAATCTATTCCGAGAAATATTATCTATGCCAGTTGTAAGAAAACTGAAAATTTCAATAATAGTTATCGCAATTCAAACTAAAACTCTTTTTTAACCAATTTCAAATCCTGTACAATTTTAATTTTGAAATCGGTAGAAATACCGAAATTCTTCGAAAATATTTTATATTATAATGTAAACTAGTATAAAATTTACCCGAAATTTTTATATAAATTTCAATATTGAAATTTATAACTTGGATATCAGTAAAAGTATCTTTACTTTTCGAAAAACACTTAAGCAACGTATATAAAACTATTAAATTTGGAAGGTTTCTTTTATCGACTTTAAGTATTTATATAATTATTATAATTTCGAATTAAAACTTTGAAATCGATAGTAAAAGTATCGTATCGATGATCTGAAATTCCATTAATTTAACACTTAGTCGAAATTTATTACTAATCTGTCGGATCCAATATTTTAACTAATAGTTATAGGAAACATATTAAGGTATAAAAAGTTTTCGGAAAAACACTTTAAAAGTTAATATAATTTTAAATAATTGATTTTAAAAAAAACTTTGATATTTTAAATATTTATAGAATATTATATGTCATAAGTCAGTAAACTTTAATTTTATAATATAAGCAACTAATTAGAATTTGAACAAACTAAAACTAACAAAACTGTTTTTAGAGGAAGTTTTTATACAATCTATATAAATTATTAGATACATCCTCTTCTGTTATTCTTTTTTATTTTTAATCCCAACATAAAATAGATACATTGAACTGTTAATTTTAATTTTTTTCTTGATTTTCAAGTTATTTAATATACATATACTTATTATGTACAAAATAAAACAGCCTTATTATATGTAAAATCCCCCATATAATTATAGTATAGTATGTATATTATACAAAGTAATTTGTAATATACAAACTACTTCGTATCCTTTGATATTTTCTTATATGTATTAAAATGAGCATATTTACTTAAATATGCATAGACATGTATGTATATTATATATATTAATATAAATATATATATTATATATATATGAACAGCATGCCATATATCATTAGTATTAAAGCCATTAGCCTAATTCGTTTCTTCAAATAATAAAATAGAAAAAAAAAAATTCTTTGCTTATATTGTTATGTAGATCACTTTTCTTATATATGTATGTATGCATATTATAATAATAAACACACTAAGTGTCACAATTATGTGTACTGCAGTTTTAAGGGGTGTTTAGTCGTGCAATTGTATCTACTGGACTCTTCAGTAGGCTTAAAAATATTTGATCAGATTTGTAAAATTTTGACTACGATTACATCTAGATAATGATTACTTAATAATCGTAATCAATAGTTTTGACTCAAATTTTATGGTTACTACGATTATCAGTAATCAAAAAATATTCTATAATTCCTTATTAGATTATTAAAATATTGGATTACTTAAAAGTAATCTAACTATAATTCTGATTAGTTCCAGATTACTTCTTAATTTTTTTTGATTATTTTAAAGTAATCTAATAATAAACTGCATTACTTTATAATTATTGAAGATTATTTTTAGATTATTCTAAAATATTTTGGAGAAAATAAAAGTAATCTGGAAGTAATGTGGATAACAATTAGATTATTTATAAGTACTTAAAAAAAAAATACTAATCTAATAAGAATTAAAGATTATTCTTTGATTATTCATCGAATTCAAAAAATTTGAGTAGGTACTATTACGTATTTTGATAATGGTAATCAAAACTTTTGTTAATGATTATTAAAAAATTGTAATTTCTAAAAATATCAGATTACAAAGTAATCATTATTTTTAAATGTCGCCATTAGATGTTGCAAGATTACATATTTTTTAAAAAGATTCTGGATAATGCTTTTTGAGGAATCCAAATACTTAAAATATTTTATAAAAGGTTTTCACCGTTTTTCTAGTACGTATATTTGACCAGAGCTGATTAAATCAATTAGGCAATCAAATAATTTAAATATTCTATTACTACCACTTTAATATCTTAGACTTTCAAAATATGTTTACAAACTTTTGATAATTATTATTGAATTTTATCCTATATATTTTCTATGTACAGATTTTTTTGCATACCCACTGTAGAAATAACAGATAAGAAGAAATAGAATATGAAACACTAACTTTAAGCATAGATGTGATATTTTGGAAAATTTATTCGAAAACTTTGCCAAAAAAAAACAGAAAAAAAATTGTTTTTCCTTTTAATTTTTTATAATTTTCTTTTATTATCATTTTCTTTTCGAGATTTTTTCTTAATTTTATTATATGTATTTTTTGGCCATAGATGAGGTTATGAATACATAGATAAAATTTTTTGGAAATAGCAAATAACTTGAATGTTATTTTACAAATGATATAAAAATGCTAAGGAAGCAAAAAACAAAAGACAAAATAAAAAAAAATAAAATTAAATACTGTTGAAAAAAATATGATAGTTATATTTTCAAATAAGTAGATAAGTAGTATATATACTTAGATACAAATATTTTCAAAAAATATTCTTTATATTCAGTCAGTTGAATTTTCTATCGAGTTTTATGTTAATTACATCTTATATTACATAATTTGTATTTATTAAAATCGGAAATAAAACAAATACAGCTAATTGAGAAGATTTTTGAATCAAAATTCAGTTAATTAGAGAAACTTATATTTTGTTGAGAAGATCTTTGAACAATTTTGAAAGACTATAGGGAATTCATGTAAATAAAATAGTGTTGAGTTTCAGTTTTTGGATATTAAGTTTTGAATAATTTTGAAATTTTTCGATGTTTTTGGATTTAAATATGAAATTTTTATTTTATTTTTAAATTTTTGACTTCGTATAACTCTTACATGAAAAATAACAAATAAACCCAAATGGATTGTATAATCTGTTCTTCTGTCACAATGTGGTTTGTATTGTATAAAGTCTGTAAACACTATTAAAATTTCTTATAAAATCTGGTTATTTTATTCCATGGTTTAATTCTTCGGATCACATGGTCTAATTTGGTTAATCTGCGAAGTCGTTCTTTATTTTTGCAAAAAAAAAACATTTACATCAAATTTCATTACAATTGGTTGAGGTTTGTATGAGTATTTAGAACTTGACATTCCCATAACTTCTAGAATCTCTAGACACCATGATAACATAATTAATTTATGAAAACTAATCTTCATTAGTACCCACCAAAAAGTATACACAGAAAATAAATCTAAACTTATTCCGACGTTTACAACTCAAATGTTACTCGAAAAGTCAAGTGTTTTTGTACGAAAACCTTCCGATCCCGTATCCTAATTTGGCCTATCTATTTGGAACTTAACCTTTTTATTAAAGAAGAAAGCATTTATACGAAATTACAATGATATCGGTTGAAATTTACGTGAGTTATTGTGTTAACAAACACATATGAACACATTAACAAGGTCCGGGTTCGAATCCCAGTGAAAGTGAAAAACTTTTATTAGGTTTTCGACAAAACTCAGCTACCATTCACCATTAGAGTTAAATTAATGGCTTAATTAATAATTAATAAATACATTTATTTAATAAACAAATACAAAATATAAACAAGTAATTTGATTTAAAAACATAACTCACAGAAATAGAATTATACCAACAGAAATATAAAATTATTAAACAAAGTAGGATTTTTTCTAATGACTATCTTAAACGTATACTGCATATTAGAAGGTTTGGTACTATCTCATATTTAAATTTTAGGTGTAATTTTATGTGTATGACGAATATAAGCCCTTGTTCTAAAGTACTGGAAACACTGCAGGTTGAAAACCTTTACAAAATATTGATTTCACATAAAGGTTAAATTTAAAATTGAAAACTTTTAAATTAAAGAGTGATTTAATAGAGTTATGGCTGCTATACTAAGAAACTAAAAGCTAATAAACTAAAGAATAACTGAACACGCATAACAATATTTAAGTTATTATAAAAATTTATTTAATGATCAAAAAATCGGAATGAGAATAATTATTATGATTATTTTTATTAGTTGCGTCTAAAAATAAATACACAGGTGTATTATCAACAAAAATACTTCATAAATGTAATCCAGGTAACTAATTTAAGATTACTAATTCAGGGTAAGGAAGACTTCCAAAATAATTTTTTAAGAAAAGTTATCATTACATTTTCATAATATTATCATTTAAATAACTTTGAACCGTGTTTATTCTATTGAAAAATATAAAAGAGTGGGCTAATTAATGATCTTTTTTATTATTTAATAATACCAGTATGTCTAATTTTTATCTTCAGAAAGGCATTTTAGAGATGAGTTCATTGAGACTTTAAAAAAAAAAATTAAATTATAATCTAAACAACTTACAAATTATTTTTTGAAAAATAATAAAATGAAAATAAAAAGCATCATAAAAGTCATAACAGTAAATCAAGAAGAGCATCATAAAAGTCCTAACAGAAGGGAGCTTCATCCGATTTTTTTTCAAATAACGGTAATGTTTATTATTACTTTTAAATTATCATTCCCTTGAAAATAAACAAATAGCAGGTAATGTAAAACGAAGGTTTTTTAAAAAAGGATATTTTTAATATTACAAAATGTTCCATAATAGGTCTTGAAAAAAGAGTTTTAGCTTTTTCGATTTGGATCCCTACCTGCTTGCTTCTAAGTAAAAGTCCATTATAAAAAATTTCTTTTTTGAACTCATGCTAAATTCAAGAAACTCATTCTCAAAATTCAACTCATTCAGGAAACACTAAACATGTTTAAAAGATATTAAGAGTAAAAAAATACGATACATTATAGTACCATTTGGAAACCCTATTTATTATTGTATGACATGTGTTAACAGAGCTTATAAAATTTGCTTTCGTTTGGCGTTTCTGGTTTGACAAAATACTTAAGAAAACTATTGTTACTACAGTCTAAATATAAAGCTTTTGAACTTTGGAGAGCTAAACTGCCGTTCTAAGAAAGAGAGTCGTTTCTACTTTTTCTTGTTTTAGGAAATTTAACTTTTGATGCGATGCAACTTAGAGGTAGATACGAAATAATAGTTATTAATTTTAAATGAATTTGCAACGAGATATGTGACATTTTTTTTTTAAATACAAAGTTGTAAGACATTTATCTGATGTCAAATATTTCATTATTCCGAAAATTCGCTTTTGGCGTTAGCAACTTTTTTCCTTAGCACGGCAGTACATGTAAAGGTTCGCTAATGACATTTAAATACGAAAGGATGGAGGGACAAAAAAATAAAGCTATATTATATTATACCTAGTCACATTTTTTTCATAAAATAATAAATCAAAATATTTCAAAACAAATTCACCATGAAATATAAACAAAATTCACCACAGTAAAGAAATTCGACAATATTCTCTAGTGTATTAAGAAATTTTGACATTTTCTTCTTATATTTTTTTGAATATTCTTTTTATCCACTTACACATCTATATAAAAAATAAGTCTACACCTAATACCTATACAATTAAATTTATTCATGACCTTTAAAATAAATTTCACCCAAATCTCCGGTCTCTTGTTGTTTTAAGATTTTTTTTTTGTTTTTTAAATTTTATTGAAGTTTGTCAGTCTGTATACTTATACATATTATTTATTATTTTAACACTGTGTTATGTTTTAATTTTCTGAATAATTAAATACTAATTAAAAAAAATTGAAATTCAATTAGTTATCATTAATCGCTCATCGCGTTCTCCTGGAGCTTGTCTAAAAGTTTTATTCTTTTAAAATTAAAATTTTCTCACTAAATTGGCTTTTGTAATTGTCAATGGAGACAAGCTTTCTGAAGTTTAGTATAACTTTGTATTGATTTAGAAAACACTGTATAATTGTAAGAAATTAAAAACTTTAAATCCAAACGGAAATACCGGGAAGATAAATTTAAATAACATTTTGTCGAATAGATAATTGAACAATAAAATAGAGAACTAAATTTTTTAAAATACATTATATAAATCTATCCGTAAAACTATAATAATAAGTATGTTTTATGATTATACCCTTTTATTATAACCCTTGAATCGGGAAGGCTCAAACATTTTTTCAGTGCAAATTTCTCCTGATTCTCAAAGATCTAACCCTCCTCCTCCTCCAAAATATCCAGGTTAAGGGAATATTGTGACTTGAATCAATATTATATTATGAGCAAAAAAAATGGTTAAAAATTATTAGAAGCTTCAATTTTAAAATTAAATTTTTGACACCTTAAAGCTCCTAAACAGGTAGACTTTTTTTTTTTTTTTTTTTTTAAATAAACTTTTATTTTGTAATAATTTTACATATGAATGTCTTAACCTACAAAACAAAGTTAACAAACAAGGTATAACTCTTTTATTTTTAACATTTAAAAATATTTGAATTTTTTTATGTTAAATTTAATATATAATAAGTAAAATTATTTCTGATTTAAAGAACAAAACTATTGTAGTATAATCTTATTCATACATCATTGAAAAATTTTAAAAAACCAATGTTTAATAATTTTTAGACGTCACACAAAAATTTTCTTAAATGGCTCATACGTATTTCTAAGGATCTATCTTCTCCCAAAAAAAATTTCTAACACAAGCCATTTAGAAGTTATAAATGATCGGAAAATTTCCATGAAGTGAGTTTTGCATAACGGTAAATAAACTAAAAACAAACCGTATAAGGCTTTTTTAATCATTGAAATATATTGCATAACTTTAGGCAAATATTTTCTTTGGTTATATTATAATAAAATTTCTTCTTAAACTCTTTCTAAAATTCTTAATTACCAAAACCTATTGACTGAAATTTAACACACAATTTATAATTATTTAAATATTTTAAAAATTAAGAATCTTTTGTCACCTTTTTCAATTTATATACTTTATTCTTTAACACCTGTTAATACTTAACATTTTCCTTTAAATAAGTACCTACTTTAAGTTTAAAAGTTATTTTTGTATTACATAATATTATATCTAATAATATTTTTTCACAATACAGTATTTAATTATTAATTACTCATACTATATAAGCATTTAAATTTTCTAAAAATTATTAAGAATATATTTTCTAATTTCCATTCGATTTTATTGTTGTTTCCTTCTACAGCCATAAAGTCAGACACGTGAAAGGAAGTGACAAGAATACAATTACTGTTATTCCAAATATATTTTATATATAAAATACTAAATATAAATAAATAAATATACAAACTTAGTTAAAATATAGTACCTAATACCTTTTAGATAGGGATTTTATTTTTAGGATACAGAGAGACTGAGTAAATAAATATGTTAAATAAAAAATATTATACATATAAATTTTATAATACAAAAATATATTTATATATATAATATATATATATATATATATATATCCTTTATATAAGTTTATAATATAAAAAAAATATGGATGCAAAATAAAATCGGAAAAGAAAAGTTAATAAAAATTTTTTTTGGTGCTAAACGCGAATAGAATTAAAATTTTTATTAAAGTAATAATAAACATGGAGAATAGAAGAAGTCGAAAACAACAACAATAACAAAATTCAATTTGTTTAAGGAAACTATACACGAAATCGAAAAATATTACTATTCAGTAGAGAATTTCCATCCTGTTTGTCCCAATATATTAAATATAATATAAAATGAAAGTAAATTATTTTTATTTTTACCAACCGCTAATATAAAATATAATAAGCGTTAGGTATTGTTTTCGCACCAAAAATTGGACCTTAAAAGTTTTGCTGTATGCTTTGCTCCGATGTGTAGAAACCCATCAAATGTATGTGCGTCTGTTTGTGCACGCGTGTACAGCCAAATCGACTGAAAGTTTTCATTTAATATGTATACATATTCATACATTATTTGCATGTATAAACATTTTTAGATTTGCTCTGAAGATGGCGCTTTGTTTATGACGCATTGCAAAATTGACACGAGAAAAAAATTAATCTTTGATAGGTAAACAAATTTTTGTGTATATGTATTGGAGCAAATCCTTTCAAAAATCTTGTTGCACATTGTTAACACAACTTAAAGCGTTCCTTATTTTAAATAAATAAATACCGTTATCATAAAAAAAAATAAATAATTATTAAAAGTTAATTGCTCTGATAAAAATTATTATATGTATGCAATTTGTAAACAATCTTTGAAAGATGTTTCACATTAATATTTCCCTGTAAGAGCGGTTGGTTCTGTGATGGACACAGCATATTTTTTTATTGTGTGGTTATATTATAGTTCCTAAAATATATTACATAAATCTTATATACAAATAATATGTATATACATATCTACATATACATTTAAAATAATATGTGTCTAAAAGAGGAACGAAAAAAACATATTTCTAAAAACCAAAAACGTATTCATTTTCGTACATAAAATTTATTTTGAATTTTTTTTTTACAAAATTTTGTATTTTAAGTGTTGCTGCTGTCACTGACATCAAGTATTTTTACTCTCATTTAAATTATACGTTTTTCAACTTCCGGAGAAACTAATTAAAATTCAATACAACAAAATGTTAACGTTGATTTCATGTTACATATTGAAATTTTCCATAGAAAATGTATTTTAATATAAATATTTTTTTGTATTGTATTTGGTGTGAGTGTGGAAGTAAGAGGTTTTTCCCATTATAAAACCAAAATCATTGAAGTAATTCTATAAAATAATCAGAGTCTAGTTAAATAATGATTTTTTTTTGTTAATTTTTTTAAAAGCAAAATTTTTTTTAGAAAGAGACAACAAGAAAACAAGATTTATTTATTTAAAAGGAAAATATGTTAAATAATTCTTTTGGGAAATACGAAAATTTTTCAAGATTTTTCATTCAAAATTTTAAATATTCAAGTAGAATAATTTTTATACTTTTTGTAAATTCATGGTATCTACAAAATAAATACAATAGGAAAAAGCAAATTGTTGTTATCATCTTGTTTTATTTAAAATTTTCATTAGAAATTTTTTTTTTATTTTTTATTTTACAATAAAAGAATCTGAAAAGTAATTTAAAAATAAAATTAGCAATTTGACCTGAATTCTTTAATAGTCTAATCTCTTTTTTTTTATGCTGGAAGGATCTTTATTGAAAAATGAATTGAAGGATAACTTTATAAATTTTTTATATTTTCAATAATCTTATTTTTAAGTTTTAAATATGTTTAAAAGAGTTAAGATTAAAAATTATTTTAAAATTATAGCACAATTTAAAAGAAAATCAAATGCATACACAGGGTGTCCATTACTCGAAGTCATTGAGAAAAAAAGTGAGCTAAAGTGATAGAGAAGTTCATATCAAAAAAAAATATTCAGGAGAGGGATTGGAGAGGGGTTTTTCGGTAAGAGATATTTGAGGACTTAAATTGGAGCTGGGAATAGGTGACATTTAAAAATGAAATAAAATTGGTACATCAATATCGGCTTTTATGTAAAAGTTACAGTTATTTATTGAAAAAAGTTAAAAAAGTTAACATTTTTCTAATTTAAGTTTATGTAAATATTTTAATACGAAATATAATGCAAATTTTTGATATTATTACGAATGCACATACCTTTAACTGCCAACTAACAATTAAACGAATGTTTTATATTGTACAGAGGCGAACATATAATCTTTTGAACATTTTTAAAAAGTACTAAATAAATTTGATGGCAGTTATCTTGAAAACCGTTAGAAATAGACATCCCATCCACAAAAAATTTTTTTTTATTCTTTATGAACCGCTCTAGTATTTCTTCTTTTTGCGACCTTTGAGTTTCCGATACACTTTATAAGTGTTGAACCGCAAAAATGTTTTACAACTCAATAAATAAAGTTCGACCTCTTCCATATTATCTAAATTGTTCCCAAAATATAATTTTTATAAAAGTCGCCAGTCATAGGCACTTTTTAGGTTTACACAAAATTCATAGAGAAATGTCAAAATTTAAGGCAACTATAAAGCAGGCTATAAGCGTTGCCAAACCATAAGTGAATATTGTTAGAGGTGAATTCAAAATCAGGATATTCCCCATAACATAATATTTAAGGAAAAAATAAAAAGAATATTTTAAATTTTGTTTCTAACCACAGGAAAATACATTTGATTCGGGACTTTTTTTTGAAAATGTTTTGAAAACCCGGGTTTTCGGGAGTTTTTTTCATGATGTCACTACAATGCAGAAAATATAACGATATATTATATAGGTCTTATGTTTGAAACTATAATAATAAATATAAAACTAAGTTTGAAGACTCCCAAAACGCGAGCACAATTAAATTTTATGTATACTGCAGATTTTTTGACAGATCTTAAGTACATTATTTTTCTGTGGTTCTATTAAATCAAGTGAAACTAGAAGCAATTAGATGGAAAAATTTGATGATATCCAACTAAAACATTAAAGATTCATTCATCGTTAATATAATTTTTATTACTTAAGTCTTGTTTTTCACATAAAAATTTTATTAAACTTTTTTTTTCAATTTTTTTATTTAATAAAATAAATTCTTATGTTGAAAGACTATGCGTCTTATTTTAAATTAAAGTTTTTTTAATATTGTGATTGTATAAATATTTAAATAGTTTTTATTTTAATATTAAATTTAAAGTTTTTTTTTTTTTTATAACTATTTTACTTATGAAAACGGATTTTAAAGTTTTTTTTTGCATTTTTTTTAAAAAAAAAAAAAAAAAACTCAAATGGTGCGGTTAGGAAAACTTTAGATATTTTAATTATATATTTTGTCTATAAAGTGTTAAAACTTTTATTTCTTATACCATCTTAAGTTTATTTTGTCGAAAATGATGAGTCAAGTTATATACAGATTAAAATTTAGATAAAAATTTTAGTTTATATTTTGTTTTTTATGAAGGTCTTAATTGCAATTAGATGAAGATGATAAAAGTTTTTATTTAACTGTATAACTAGATGAATAATGTGATACGATAAACTTTGAAATTGGTGGCAATGGTTTGGATTACAGAAAAGTACATATTGTATAAAAGTTTTCTGATTATATGTAAAATTTGATTTTTTTATGATCTGGAATTTCTAGTTTTAATATGAGGGTTTTTTAGTGCGCTTCCATTCATCTTTAAGCTGATGGATTTCAAAAGCTTTCCAAGGTTGTGTTATTGAATATATTAAAAATATTCCAACTTTTAAGGTTTCATAAAATTTATAAAAGAAATATAAATTCACTTATTGGCAAATGAATATAAATGATTGTATATTTGACTATATTTGAAATATTAAAATATTTCACTTCAATATTTTTCTAATATTTGACTTCTCAGTAGGGTATACTAATGTTTGACTATATTTTACACGCTAATTAAGCACTAGGAATGGATTCCTTTATACTTTCCGTAGAAAACAAGTATATTAAAGGGAAATTTTGCGAGTAGATTGAAAATAAAACCGAAAACGCACTATGGAATGTTTTTAACAAAGGGGAAAACATTGAATGCATTGGAAACATGTTCCACATCTTAGCAGGTTTCACAACAAATTAATTTCCATAATCAGTTTTAAAGCAACTTGAACTTTCCACAGTGTAGAAATAAATACTTGCTCCTCCTTTGGAGTTACGTTAGAGTTGCTTAAGAGGAGGTATGATTGATTTTAGTTCAATAGAGGAAATGCCGTTACATACAAGATATCTATATTTCATTGAATTTGCCTCAATATTTCAGCAAGAGTTAAGTGGAGTAAGTGTTACTTGTTTGCAGGGTCAACCATTTAAGGCGTAAGGTGTGGTTTTTAGTTTTGTCGAAGTATCTCAAAGAATTTTGGAGTGCCCTAGCCTAAATTTGAGAGTTGTATAACATTTTAGGTCGAATATAAGCTTAATTGTATAAAATAAAATAAAAATAAAACAAAAATAGCTTAAATATTTTTATATTTTAAAAATCCGTGCAAATGTTTTAATAATTAATTTGATTTTGGTTTTTATTTTATTTAATATTATTAATGTAATTCAAAATATATTTAATGTTAAAGGTTATAGTTATACAGTTGTGTATATATAATGTACATATGTATATACATTTATATACATAATAAAAGGGTTAAGCATAGTAACACAACACACAGTAAGAATAATAGAACATTAACCTTTATAATGATAAAATGACAGTCTACCCACAACGTAATCTCACTGAAATAGCTATTACTCCTAATTATAAAATTGACATTTAAAATGTCACTGAATTTTCAAATTCTCATAAATATAATGTATAATCATTATTAAATATTTAAAAATGAATTTATTTTAAAATATATTATGATTTAATTTTAATATTTTGTTTTATTCAAAATAATTTTTCTTAAAATTGTAAGAAAATAAAAATTTTATAAATAGAATAAACCTACTTCATTTTCTTAACTGACATTTAATTGGACAGAAATTGTACTTTAACTCTTATTTAATATTTATTCTTTTTTTTTATTTATGTTTTTTGTACTTATTTAAAATATTTATACAGAAAAAAGATTCACTTTTAAGTTATTTTTAATTTTAAAATAGCTCTAAATTAATTCTCATTATCTTAACTTTTTAAAATAAGTTAGCAAATAAATTAAGGATTTTAAAAAAGCAATATTCCTTAAAATATTCAATTTTATGATTTTTTTCTACTTAAAATATTTAAAAAATTATTAAATGTCATTCAAGAAGTAGATAACTCGAAATAAATTGAAATAAAAGGACGAATCTAAATTTGGAATAAGGAACTAAAGAATTAGATACTAAAACCAAAATTGATTTAGTATCTTGAGTACACTTCCCTTGACATTATGTTCTAAACCCTTTAAAAACACGTATGTTTATAAATAAAATATTCCCTGAAATTTGCCCTAAAATGTCAATTTATTTTTTTTTGACATTTTGACAGTTCGACAAACCATTCAAAAACTAAAAACTTTTTGCCATTTTCATTCGTTTATTTATTTTTTGGGACTTTGTTGACATTGTGGTTAGAATAATACAAATTTTTTTTTTTTTAATTCTTCTTTTATAAGTTCTTAAAAAGAGAAAAATATCTTAAGATGGATACCAAAATAAGATATAAAATAAATAATACACAATATAAGATTAAAGATGAATGAACATAAAAAAAAGTTGTTGAATGTTTTTTCGAATTAAATGAATGAAAAGGGTTTTACTTTAGAAAAATGTTTTAATAATTATTATTTATTATTTAAATTGTAAATTTACAAAATTAATGCTGTTTTGAAAATATTGTTTTTATTTTTCTTTGGAGTAACTGAAGGTGGGATCTGTAATATTAAACTTTTGTAAAATGTTAAATAATTTTCTTAAGAATTTAGTTAACTTGTGACACGAATTATGGGATTTTTCTCGTAAAAATGTAAGAGGTGCGTTCTACCACAAACTGTGTGATTAGATTTGAATTTTTAAGTTAGTAAGGCACTTTTAATATAGTGTAAGCTTTGGGATTAAGTTCTATTGCTGTTGCGAACTAGCATCTAAGTACCATTTGATAATAGCTATAAGTCGAAGGAAGACGAAAAAAAATATTCTTACATTTAAGAAAAATCAAGAAGTGGACCGATATTTGAACATTTGTTAGTAGTTATAGACACAACTGCCCGTCTGTAACAAAAAGAAATCCTAAATATAGACATCACCATGTCCAGATATTAGAATTTGTAACATTAAGTATAAATTAAGCTTAGTTGTAATTCTTTAAAGCTGCAATACATATAAACAAGATATTTAAAGAAAATATGTTTAATTGAAGCTCATTCTATGAACATTTATGAATTAAATTAAAAATGCAGGAAGTACCGTTATGGAAATATATTGTAATATTAACAGCTTAATATGCATTAATAAGTAAAAACTGCAATACCCAAACAAACAAAAACTCAGTCCCGCATTATTTTAATTACTACGAGATGTCGATATATCCAAGATATGACCGAATGCGTTTTTTTAATTTTATTAATTCTAGTTTTAAAAGACTTTAAAAGATAAAAATTTAATTTTAAAAATTTTATTATATCTAACATTTTCACATCCTATATATAATATTCTTATGACTACTTCATTGAATTTCTAACTTTTAAAGTAAAGAGTTGGCAAAATGTTAATTAATATTTACCTATCTCGGATTTTTGATATTTTAAACTATGTTTTTCAATTTCATTCAATTTTATCATTCAATTACTACGACACATGTGACTATAATATTTATCATAATGGAACTTTAGTGTTTGCTTAAAACACATTTAAGTCAATCCTAAAGTCAAAATTATATGAAAGTAACCATTTATATGTTATGAAATATTTTCTATAATAGAAACTTACAATAATTTATTTAAGTAAAAAAAAAACAAATGGTTTTGGTATAAAATTTTTTTTTGAAATCTCTGTGGACATTTTGGACAGCTGTCAGAAAATATGTTATTAATATTTATTAGCACCCATTTAATGTTTTAAAAAAAAAACCATTTCTGAAACTGATGTATTTACTTTTTTCATATTATGGAATTTTTTTTTTATTTTCTAATTTACAAAATCCTAAAATTTTTATTGCAAGGAAATACCGTTATTTGCTAAGAAAAACAGTTAACGTCAGAGAAGAAAATCCTTAAAAAAGAAAAATTCCAATTTATCCTTGCACTTAGATTTAAGATTCCTAAAAGCAAGTGTTAGCAAAATGGAATGCAATATTCTTCATACTCTTTTTTTGTGCAATTTATCTTCATCTATTACACCACTACCAACATACATATACTTACATATTTCAGAAGCATAATACACCATTATTTACGTGTTTTGTTTAATATGAAATGTGTTTCTTTAATAGTATATTATGTAGTAAATTATATAGTGTTGTAAGTAATTTTGTATTATATTGGTGTAAAAGTATTTATTTTTTTCACTTGACAAGTAACTTTAAACATACTTTGAATTTAAAACAGTATAAAAATAAAATAAATGAAAATTGTAGAGGAAAATATTTTAAAAAAATCTTCATAGAGTTTGTTATATAATCAAAACAACTTAATGGTTTTTTTACAGTGTCCTTTTAAGGTATATCTTGAATTATACGAGAGACAGGAGTCAAGTATTATGGAAAAAAGAAATACCCGCAATTTCAACACTTACCTTTAGAGTACCGTTAACATACTATAACGATTTACGAAAACTAGTTAGAAGGTTTAAAAAAAATTGTCAAAGAAGCAATGGGATTGGAGAACTGAGGAATAACACCATTCATTTTTACTAGCTTTTATGCAATCGTGCTCCATAAAAAATCAGCTTCTAATTATAATGCATCCAGCTCGCAATACCTAATAGGTATATAGCATTCAAAATTTAAAAACGTTTTATCAAATGCTTAAAGAAAGTAAAACTTCTTATTTAATTTCGATGTAATTTATTTTGAATCTTAAATTTATGAGCTCTTATACAAATATACCTAATAATATATTCTTGGCATTTAAATATCTTTTATTAAAAAGCGATTTTTTTAAAACCCACTAACCAAAACATTAATATTCAACACTTTTTAAATAAATTTTAGGATAACATCTTAATTACTGACTCAAAGGTAGTAAGTAATATTATATATATTGAAAGTAACAACAATATTGTAATAAATTATATCTAGAAAAACATATTATATTAACTTCATAGTCTTCCGAATTTAATAAAAATTAAATTTATTAACTCACATGAGATCTATAAATTATAAAATAATAGATACTCCGTATATAGACATTTTTTTTTTAGAAACCTAATATGTTTTTTTATTTAATGTTTTGAATAAAAATATTATAATAATAATATGATATTTATATACAATATTTATTTTTTATTATATTACCTACCTATTAAATAACATCCGTCTATTGTCTGTCTTGGAACACAAGAATATATTTTATAATGTCTTTTTTGCCTATCTTAAAAAATAAAAAAAAAACATATAAAAAGTCTATAAAAATATAAAATTTATAAAAAAAAAAAATATAATATTGATTTTAATAATAAAAAAATGTTATATTTTTATTATTATTATTTACAGCTCTTTTGGCCGGAACTTTAAGAACTTATCAAAGAGCAGGATGTGACTCAGAACAATTATCATTAAGTTGCCCAAGAGGGACCAGTATATCAATTGAATTAGCACAATACGGGCGAGCTGGAGGTAAAAAAAAAACAAAATAAAAAACAAAAAAAAAAAACAAAAAAAAAAAAAAATAAATAAATAACAAAAGAAAAAACATGAAACATAATATAATACAGTAGAAATATTCTTTTTTAACATATTTGTAATTTTATTTTTATTTTATTTATTCTTTTTTTTTTAAAAAAAAAATTTTTTTTATTTAAAAAATTTTTAATCTAAACCAACCTTTTTTTTTGTATTTGTATGAAAGGATCTATTCCCACATATATCCTTTGAGTATAAGATAATTCTTTTGTAGCACTATATAAAGAGACAGTAAAAATTAACAGAATTTGTGAAACTCTTTTAAAAAAAAAATATATATTTTTTTTTATTTTACATATACATATATACAAATTATATTTCTGTATAGTGTATATGTATATTAGAAGAATTTATTACATTAATATGTAAACAAACTAAATAGTTGTTTGCTTAAAAATTTTCAAAAAAAATTTGGTTTTTTGAAGTTTATTAGGGAATTTCCAATATAAAAGAATTTTTAAACCTAAAAGTATGCAATAATGTTTCAATTAATTTTTTTTTAATTTAAAAGTTATTTTTTTTGAATATATGAATGCCATATGTGTTCTTAATTAATTGAAACTAAATAAAACCAGTAACTATAGTAACCAGCTTTTTATTATTAAGAAAAAATATTAATAGTGAGGCATTGATTGCATTTAAAAACTAAAATTATTTTGTAATATTACCTTGTTATGATTTGAATTTGTCGGAATTTCTAATTTCAATTGTTGAAAAATAATATGATTTTCCAAAATAAAAGTATTTAAATTAATAGGGTGTAGAGAAATCTAGAGTCTTAAACAATGTGACACCATTATGTATAAGTTACAGAACTAATCCTTATTTAAAAGAAAATTTATATTGAGAAATTTTCTTATAAAATGAAGATGTGGTACCTTGTTTCAACGTCAAATTCTGATTACTCGCTATCTGATTGTAATTTACGTATAATCTCATGTATTTGATGCTAGAAATTAGTAACTAATTCACAGTAATAGCGTTTGTAGTAGATTTTTTTTTTAAAAAAGCATAGGGCCTCTACTGGACATTTCCATCAAACTCTATAAGGTGCTGTTATTTTTGTACTCTCCCAGGTTATTTCAATTGAGTTTAGCTCCATAGAGTTATAGTTCCAGAATATATTCTTACACGTGATTATAAGACGTTTATTTTTAAGTGCCTATAGTCTGCGGTTTTTATGGCAGTTTTTTTTGCCATTTATTTTTAAATACCTGTAGTCTGCTGTTTGTATACGAAGATGTATATCTCGCTACCCTACATTAGTATGTTTCGTAAAATCGGAAAATTGCAGCTAGGTGTTTTTGAAGATTTGAGAGTTTCTCTATACAGGTTTCAATATGCCAAACGCGGATTTAGCTTTCTTGAGTTTCCTATCCATTTCTACTTGCGCTGCGCTACTGGTTGATATAATGTTGTCAAGGTAGCAGAAGTTATTGACATACTTATAGACATCTTTAAAATCTTAATTTCTAATTAATCTCCACAAATTTTTAAAGTATTGTCACACTTCTGCAGACGATTGTAAAATATATTCATATATGTTCACAATAAACCCTATATATATTAAGTATTTTTCTATTTTTATTGGAATTTGATATTTTTCTTTTAATTTTTAGGCTTTTTTTTTAAATATTATACAAATACATAGACACTTACATACCTATCCTTTTTTTAACACAACAATATAATGTTTTTTTTATTCTTTTTCTATTTAAACATAAATTTAATTTTTTTTTATATTTTCCTTCTTTTTTTCATTTTCGTTCTCTTTATTTGTTGGGGGATCCAAAAATAAAAATGTGTCTACACAAAAAGATCTAAGTGATAACAGTTTATGTCCTCCTTTATCAGATGAAGAAACAACTGTTGGTTCAGATGGTGTTGTACATAGTAAAACAGAAATTGAAGTAAAACCACCAGAGAGCTGTCAATGGGAACATGGATTACAGGTTAGTATATAGAATATAGAAATAGGGGTTTAAAACCACTAACAAAAAAATAACAAAGTAATAATAATTTAAAAATATAAATATATTGTATATAATATAATATAAAATTTTATAAAATATAATTCATATATTTCATTACTTGAATCCTTTTACACTTCACAAACATTGAACACAATTTCAAAAAATATGCACTCACTCACTGTACAATACACACACTCTTTATACACACATTTTGAGATTAAAAATTATATATAAAATATCTGTGTGATGAATGGTTTTTGTTGTACCCAAGTATATGAAATTTTGGTAAATAAAAATTAGATTAAATTTGATATAATAATCACTTATAACCATTTTAGAATAAAATTTAAAAAATAATTATGTTTGCATGTTCCTAAATATTGTTGATACTAATAAATTGTGCAATCCTTTAACTTTTTGAATTGGTTTTTGAAACTGATTAAACTAAAGCTCAATAACTAATTTCCAAAACTGTTTTAAGTTCTGAATCCGTGATCTGAAAGTTCTGTAGACTTTGCTTTTAAAAAATCTACTTGAAATATCACTAACATCTTGTTCAGTTACTTATTTTTCAATTGATAACATTGATCTTCATCTTCATTTTTCTGCTGATATTAGAAATCCACCTTTACTATCGGGACTTTGTTTCGCTTTGAAACTCGTAAAACTTTGATTAACTAAGTATGGGCTGGAGATAAATACTCCCCAAAACAGTCGAAAATAGAAACAGTCCTCAAAATTAGCATGAAACCTTAAACACTTTTTTCATATGTGAAAAATTCACAAATTTGAAAAAATTTTAAAACTTTTTTCTCTTCTTTTGGTGACTTTTAAAAAATTGTATTTTAAGGATTTTTTAACAAACGTCGTCTGAATGTTGGTTTGCTGAATACGGCAAATAGTCAATTTTGAGTTAGGGATTGTTTCTAGGGTTTTAAAAGGAGCTACGTCTATTGTACTTACCGGTTTTCTGCTAACTTTAGTAGTTTTAGAGATATACACTTTGATTTTAGCTATATATCCAATTTTTTATCAAAATGTAAGTATTGTTTTGCCTTACGGCGTATACGGCAAAATATTCATACAAATTATTGGTTAAGATTTCATTCGTATTGTTTTGCTCTATTAGAGAATTAGATGCAGCTCCTTTTGCAGAAATTTTGAATTTTTTCTATATTTCAGGAAAAAGTGTATCTCTGTCGTTCCCAGAAAATATTAAATAAAACCTATAGATATTTCTATCTGATTTCAGAATAGGTTTCTCAATCATTTAACTCATAAGCGCTCGTGTTAAATTTTAAAGAAAT